>JAMFTG010000823.1:75000-79016 GCA_023974075.1 Chaenocephalus aceratus
ACTACCTACCTACCAGTATATCAGTACTTCTTTGCACAGGCAAATATCTCACATTTAAAAAAGACGTGTTTGATCTATTCACCTTATGTTCTGCCGACTGCGTATGTTGAGTGTAATTTATTTTACTTTGCATAGCGTCACAATCTTTAACAACCTTTACCTGCCAAAGAAAGTGTATTGGAGTTTACATCGATATGTGGAGCTGTGAGAAGCTGCTGGCTGTATGAGCAGCTGCGCTAGTCTAATTATATGGTCTTGAATAATTGGTAATAGCTAGCTAGATAACTAACGTTGCTAGCTAGCTTGTTGGTAGGTAGGTAGGTAGGTAGGTAGGAGGTAGGTAGGTAGGTAGGTAGGTAGGTAGGTAGGTAGGTAGGTAGGTAGGTAGGGAGGGAGGGAGGTAGGTAGGTAGGTAGGTAGGTAGGTAGGGAGGGAGGGAGGTAGGTAGGTAGGTAGGTAGAAAGGTAGGTAGGTAGGTAGTTAGGTAGGTAGGTAGGTAGGGAGGGAGGGAGGTAGGTAGGTAGGTAGGTAGGTAGGTAGGTAGGTAGGTAGGGAGGAGGTAGGTAGGGGGAGGGAGGAGGGAGGGAGGGAGGGGAGGGAGGGAGGGAGGGAGGAGGGAGGTAGGTAGGTAGGTAGGTAGAAAGGTAGGTAGGTAGGTAGGTAGGGAGGGAGGGGGTAGGTAGGTAGGTAGGTAGGTAGGTAGGGTAGGGAGGGAGGGAGGGAGGGAGGAGGGAGGAGGTAGGTAGGTAGGTAGGTAGGTAGGGAGGGGAGGTCGGAGGTAGGTAGATCGGTAGGTAGGGAGGGAGGGAGGGAGGGAGGTAGGGAGGGAGGGAGGGGGTAGGTAGGTAGGTAGGGAGGGAGGGAGGGAGGTAGGTAGGTAGGTAGAAAGTAGTCGGTAGGTAGTAGGTAGGTAGGTATGTATGTAGGTAGGTAGGTATGTATGTAGGTATGTAGGTAGTGTTAGGAGATTTGGTGGACAACTCGTCCGCTTTCTTAAATCTCCTCGCGTCCCTAAACATGCTGATTATTCTTACAGGAAGGAATTCACTGCTGCCAAGTAACCGTTAAACAATAATCCACTTTAATGGTAATAAAACAATGCAATACAATCAAATTACAGTACAAAATAATACAGATCTGTGGGATCCCACATTTACCTGATACTCACGTGAGCCAGCGAGAGGAGAGAGAGGGCACACAGCGGGGGGTTCCTGTCTAAATTACTTCGCTGACCAGAGGAGGAGTATCTGCGCCTCCCTTCCAGACCAGTGATTGGCTGCCCAAATTATTATCAACACCTCACATCTTAAATTCCCCAATCCCAGCGGCTCAGCTTCATTATCACAGGATGACTTTATGTTAACTCCTGACCTTCCCCCTCTTCCTTTGTCCTCAAAAAACAAATTGTTCACAGGCCCAAAAACAGTTCACAGTTTTCTACCCAAATCATTTTCCCTTTTTAAGCATCTTGATAGTTTACTAACATGAATACATACAAATATTTCCTCACAATTCCCCCTTTTGCACTCTAAAAAAGAGTGCAATTTACACAAGGCACTTGCAAAAAAACTGCATCCTTGTCTGCTGAGTCTCCATACTTGTCCTCTCCGGATACAACTCGAATGGTTTCACTCAGACCATCTCTAAGGCAGGATGGGCTGGTTACACGCAGCACATTTAGGCGCCAGGACCCTGTGGTAGTCTTTCAGACAGTAGATTTTATTCTCAGTGTCCACAGTGAAGGGCACTCCGTCCAGGCTCTCGTTGCAGATGACGCAGCGGAAGCAACCGGGGTGGTAAGACTTCCCAGGGGCCTGCCGGCCTGCATGTCCATGATTAGATGTCCACCTGCGTTGCACTTGTCTGCAGACTGCTGGAACCCAGAGTACAGAAAGTCCTCTTCACAGAAAACCTTCCCTGCGTCATAGTAGAACGCCTTCCCCTCTCAGCCTTCGACTACAGGCGCTGCAGGTGAAGCAGCTGTCATGGTAGAGGCTGCCCATAGCTTGGCAGGCCTGGCTGGCTCCATACACCGTCTGTTGCACTTAACACACACTCCTGTTTCAGCGGAGAGTGGAGTCCCCTGTGCCATCCTGGCTTGCCGTGTCTTTGTCCCCTCTGATCCGCTGACGGCGGCTTCCGAGTCGCTGCTGAATAGATTTCCTTTCGATCTTCCTTCTTCCGGTCCGATGATGATGCCTCCCGGGACGACTGCTGGATGGATGTCCTCCCGATCCTCCTTCCCCGGTCCGATGATGCCTCCTGGGATGACTGCTGGATGGATGTCCCCGAGGTCCTTCTCCTCCAATCCGCTGATGACAGCATCCGAGTCGACCTCCATGATGAGAGCCCGATCCGTCCTGATGTCGTCTAGGGTCCTCGCAGGTTGTACCAGTTGTCCCCCTTTCCTTGTAGGCGGACGTCATTGGATATCCTCTGCATCACTCGGTCGGGGCCGGAGAGCCTGGGGTTGATAGTCAGCCTCCTGCGTCTCGGGTCCCCCTTTTGGCATCCACAACCTGTGTGGAGAAATTCTGATACAAATCCCTCAAGCCTACGCTCCGGGCTCTGGGGCCCTCGGCTGTTGACCCACCAGTGCATGGCCACTTGGAGCCTGTTGGTGGGGTGTCTTAAAACCACAGACGTCTGTGCACAGGTTTTCTAAATTAATTGTGCAGCTTCAGATCTTAATACTTGGACTGTGCCCACTAAATACGAAACCACAACATCCTTTAGGTAAACTAAATAACATATTTCAATAGCTCTGAATTTCTGACAAGCATCTGTATTATTTTTAAATGAAATCCCTGAGATCCCATTAAAAAATCTAAAATATGATTTGAACTGCTAATGTTTCTGGTAAAGAAAACACACTAATGTTATGGATTCAAAAACAACCAAAATCACAATACTAACAAAGTGAATGGCTTCCTGGTGATACTGCTTTTACCCGTCAGTGCTTAGATATTATCCCGCTGAAAAATGAATACAGAATTCCAACAAACTGGTCATCAAATGTCTTTCTATTATAAATGTAGATGAAATGTATATCCCCATAATGACCTAAACAATAAAGTCTATGGCTTTTACTTCTTTACCAGGCTAGTTACATGATGTTGTTGTCTGTTGAAACCTTACTCACAGGTCAGCTTCTTCTGGACTTACATCTCTCTGGTAGCCCTTGGCCACAGATTCTTATCTGTGTTACCGGCTATAACTCAAATCACTATTAGAGACATGTCAACATTCATCAAACAGTGGTGTTATCCCCAAATATGGAGCAGGTCAATTCTAAAACTGTCAATCAATGGTCAGATTGAACAATGGAGTTGGGCAGCAGGTTCCTTCCGTCCCTAAATGAAAAATGTACATTTTAAAGTTTACACTCCCCTTTTTTACACATTATCTCATGTGTAAACAAAAACCTGTATGGGAAGAAAACCTTGAGGTCATAATGGATTATAAGACAATACCAAACATTTTTCCCAAATGTACATCCTTATTTCCACAGTAAAAACACTTCAGTTAAATGAAGTGTTTTCTCTCCATCTTTCAGTCCTAATAAGAAACGAAATCTTCAAATGTCATAGTTTTGAGTTTCACATTCTGCAAACGGCCACCTCCTGTGGGAGTGAAACATCATCAAGAAGATTAGAAACGGTTTCCCCTTTTGTGCAATGTTAGGAAACCTCTCATTTCACACATTATAAACACACAAAAATAATGTGTTAGTCCAAAACATGCTTGATAGTCATCGTTTTAAATCATGCAGTGCACTGATCAGGTGCAGACATTACACACACTCACACTGTCAGGTTGTAAAGTCAGGTTTGGTCAGGTTCACCGCAGAGTCAGTCATTGACAGTGCCTTCCCAAGTTACCCTGTCGGTCAGTTGGTCTCAGGTCTTTTTGGCCATGTGTCGTGCTCTGCAGAGACTTTGATGTTCCAGCACAGGCCAGCATCCTCCGTCCATAAAAAATCCGTATATATGGAGCGCCATCATTTATTAATTCAC
>JAMFTG010000824.1:7500-30000 GCA_023974075.1 Chaenocephalus aceratus
AGAAAGCTGACCAGTCCCTGAAGACCTGAGAGATCTGTCTCTGGGGACAAAAAGCTGACCAGTCCCTGAAGACCTGAGAGATGTGACTCTGGGGACAGAAAGCTGACCAGTCCCTGAAGACCTGAGAGATCTGTCTCTGGGGACAGGAAGCTGACCAGTCCCTGAAGACCTGAGAGATCTGTCTCTGGGGACAGGAAGCTGACCAGTCCCTGAAGACCTGAGAGTTCTGTCTCTGGGGACAGGAGGCTGACCAGTCCCTGAAGACCTGAGAGATCTGTCTCTGGGGACAGGAAGCTGACCAGTCCCTGAAGACCTGAGAGATCTGTCTCTGGGGACAGGAAGCTGACCAGTCCCTGAAGACCTGAGAGATCTGTCTCTGGGGACAGGAAGCTGACCAGTCCCTGAAGACCTGAGAGATCTGATGGTTCATAGTTTAGCAGGAGGTCAGAAATGTGTTCTGGGCCTAAACCATTCAGTGCTTTATAAACCAGCAGCAGTATTTAGAAATCTATTATCTGACACACAGGAAGCCAGTGTGAAGACTTCAGAGCAGGAGTGATGTGATCCTCTTTCTTAGTGTCAGTGAGGACTCGAGCAGCGGCGTTCTGAATCAGCTGCAGCTTCCTAATAGATGTTTTAGTGAGACCTGTGAAGACACCTTTGCAGTAGTCCAGTCTACTGAAGATAAAGGCATGGACACGTGTCTCCAGATGCTGCTGTGACATTAGTCTTTAATCCTAGATATGTTCTTTAGGTGATAGCAGGCTGATTTAGTAATTGTTTTAATGTGGCTGTTGAAACTCAGGTCAGAGTCCATGACTACTCCTAGATCTCTGTCTATCTGTTGGTTTGAACATTGCAGACTGAAGCTCAGCGCTAACTTTTATACGTTCTGCCTTGGCTCCAAAAACCATTACCTCAGTTTATCTTTGTTGAATTGGAGAAAGTTCTGACACATCCAGTCATTGATTTGTTCAATGCACTTACTCAGTGTTTGAATTGGAGCATAGTCTCCTGGTGAAATTGTTACGTAAATGTGTGTGTCCTCTGCATCGCTATGGTAACTTATTTAGTTGTTCTTCATTATCTGAGCCAGTGGTAGCATGTCGATGTTAAAGAGAAGAGGCCCCAAGATGGAGCCTTGAGGAACCCCACATGTCATATTTCTCAACTCAGATGTGTATTTACTAGGGCTGTCAAGTTAACGCAAGTTTTTTTTAACGCCACTAATTATTTTAACGCATGTGTATTTTTTGTCCTCGGCCGCCCCGTAGCTTCAGAGCGCATCGAGTTTAAAATACCGTCTACAAGCTGATGCTGACAGCCCCGCTCCTGCCGCCCGCTTGTGGCAGACCACACTTCGACGCTCACCGGCAGGCACCGACTGGCCATCGGGAGGACCGGGTGTGTGTGTGTGTGTGTGTGTGTGGGTGTGTGTGTGTGTGTGTGTGTGTGGCCCGAGCGAGCGAGAGAGAGACCTTACGTGCATTGTTGTTGTTAGCATCTGGTGCTAGCTAGCTGCGCTAACGGATATAAGGAGCTGTTTCAATGAAAACAGAGGAGCGACATTTCGCCACAACTGCACCGAGCACTCGACTTGATGCAGGAAGCAGACAGCGGGACGTTGGAGGAGAAGTCAGCACACTCAGCACGGATAGCGCAACATGACTGCAGCGTCCAGGCAGCTCCCGTTCGAGCATATGCCTTGAGCTGCACATAGCTCCAACAATCCAACGATCCATCACACACACACACACACACACACACACACACACACACACACACACACACACACACACACACACACACACACACACACACACACACACACACACACACACACACACACACACACACACACACACACACACACACACACACACACACACACACACACACACACACACACACACACACACACACACACACACACACACACACACACACACACACTGTATTATTGTATGAGAGGTTCCAGGTTGTTGTGTTTAATATTCATGAGAATATTTGTAATGTTCAAACGATAATAAACATTAGCATAAAACATATGTGTCCGCTCATATGTTGATAAGAGTATTACAAACTTGAAAAATATTCCTCTAAGGTACATTTAGAACAGATAAAAAATGTGCGATTAATTTGCGATTAATCGCGATTAACTATTTTAATTGACTGACAGCCCTAGTATGTACTAGTATGTATTCAACTCAGATGTGTATGTACCTATAGAAACAAAGTTGTTGCTGTCCTTTAAGTAGGATTCAAACTGTTTCCGAAAGTCCCGCCCAGTGTTCCAGTCGGTCCAGTAATATGCTGTGGTCAACAGTCACACGCAGCACTGAGATCTAATAATACTGACACTGAAGCTCTGCCACTGTCTGTGTTTAAGTGGATGTCATTGAAGACCTTTCCAAGAGCAGTCTCAGTGAAAAGGAAAGTTCCCATCAGATGTCTTCCTGCATTGAAGGGAATCATTGAACAGAATAGCAACTCCATAATCTCCCATAATCAGAACATTCCTCCGGCGGTGCAGTGACACTTCTTCAGGGTGTTCTGAGCGATGTGTTGTGTCTTTCTCTTGTTTTCATTCATCTCGCCGCTTGTCCTTGGCAGAGGGAACAGATTGATGACGCAGGCAGTTAGAGATAAACTATTTCACTCCTGACTTGTTCAGGCAAACTCCATTTGCCTTGAAGAGATGTCTGCGGTCCCAGAACAAGTTAAAGTTGTCATTAAAATGCACAGAGTGGTCGGTACAGGCAGGTGAAAGCCAGGTGTTCAGTGCAGGCAGGTGGAAGCCAGGTGTTCAGTGCAGACAGGTGAAAGCCAGGTGTTCAGTACAGGCAGGTGAAAGCCAGGTGTTCAGTGCAGACAGGTGAAAGCCAGGTGTTCAGTGCAGGCAGGTGAAAGCCAGGTGTTCAGTACAGACAGGTGAAAGCCAGGTGTTCAGTGCAGACAGGTGAAAGCCAGGTGTTCAGTGCAGACAGGTGAAAGCCAGGTGTTCAGTGCAGACAGGTGAAAGCCAGGTGTTCAGTGCAGGCAGGTGAAAGCCAGGTGTTCAGTGCAGACAGGTGAAAGCCAGGTGTTCAGTGCAGACAGGTGAAAGCCAGGTGGTCGGTACAGGCAGGTGAAAGCCAGGTGTTCAGTGCAGACAGGTGAAAGCCAGGTGTTCAGTGCAGACAGGTGAAAGCCAGGTGTTCGGTGCAGGCAGGTGAAAGCCAGGTGTTCAGTGCAGACAGGTGAAAGCCAGGTGTTCAGTGCAGGCAGGTGAAAGCCAGGTGTTCGGTGCAGACAGGTGAAAGCCAGGTGTTCAGTGCAGACAGGTGAAAGCCAGGTGTTCAGTGCAGGCAGGTGAAAGCCAGGTGTTCGGTGCAGACAGGTGAAAGCCAGGTGTTCAGTGCAGACAGGTGAAAGCCAGGTGTTCAGTGCAGACAGGTGAAAGCCAGGTGTTCAGTGCAGGCAGGTGAAAGCCAGGTGTTCAGTGCAGACAGGTGAAAGCCAGGTGTTCAGTGCAGACAGGTGAAAGCCAGGTGTTCAGTGCAGACAGGTGAAAGCCAGGTGTTCAGTGCAGACAGGTGAAAGCCAGGTGTTCAGTGCAGGCAGGTGAAAGCCAGGTGTTCAGTGCAGACAGGTGAAAGCCAGGTGTTCAGTACAGACAGGTGAAAGCCAGGTGTTCAGTACAGGCAGGTGGAAGCCAGGTGTTCGGTGCAGGCAGGTGAAAGCCAGGTGTTCAGTACAGGCAGGTGGAAGCCAGGTGTTCGGTGCAGACAGGTGAAAGCCAGGTGTTCAGTACAGGCAGGTGGAAGCCAGGTGTTCAGTACAGGCAGGTGGAAGCCAGGTGTTCAGTACAGACAGGTGGAAGCCAGGTGTTCAGTACAGACAGGTGAAAGCCAGGTGTTCAGTACAGGCAGGTGGAAGCCAGGTGTTCAGTACAGACAGGTGAAAGCCAGGTGTTCAGTACAGGCAGGTGGAAGCCAGGTGTTCAGTACAGACAGGTGGAAGCCAGGTGTTCAGTACAGGCAGGTGGAAGCCAGGTGTTCAGTACAGACAGGTGGAAGCCAGGTGTTCGGTGCAGACAGTCGGCTGAATCTCTCCACTGCTCTTCTGACGGGCGGTAGAGGGCCACTGATGAACACCTCTGCATTTAGAGAGCTGGCCGTTTCCAACAGACATTTAAAGTCTTCTTTCAGCACTTCTGACTGTTGTTTCTCAACATCATCTGTTCCAATGTGCAGAACCACATTCTTCACAGTCGGATGTTCAGCCCCAATATGCAGGATCTTCTCAGCCAAGTCAGAGACCGTAGCCTTGGGAAACAGAGTACTTTGGTGTTGTTCTTACTACACAGACCGTTTACATCTCTTACAGCAGAGTCACCCACAATCAGAGAGACAGACAGACAGACAGACAGACAGACAGACAGACAGACAGACAGGCAGACTGAGAGACAGACAGACAGACAGACAGACAGACAGAGAGACAGACAGAGACAGACAGACAGACAGAGAGACAGACAGACAGACAGACAGACAGACAGACAGACAGACAGACAGACAGACAGAGAGACAGAGAGACAGACAGAGACAGACAGACAGACAGACAGACAGAGAGACAGACAGACAGACAGACAGACAGACAGACAGACAGACAGACAGACAGACAGACAGACAGACAGACAGACAGAGAGACAGACAGAGACAGACAGACAGACAGAGAGACAGACAGAGACAGACAGACAGACAGAGAGACAGACAGACAGACAGACAGACAGACAGACAGACAGACAGACAGACAGACAGAGAGACAGAGAGACAGACAGACAGAGAGACAGACAGACAGAGAGGTGCTCACTGGGCATCTCTGGAAGCACCCAGCCTTCGACCTTCTTGCTGGGAACGCTGATCACCTTCTCTGCAGCCCAGTCTCCTTTCTGACACACAAACACAGGATAATGCTAAACAGGAAGTCACTGTTAGCAGCTACAGTGTTAGCATCAGCTACTGTGTTGGCAGCTATTCAGTGTTAGCATCAGCTACAGTGTTAGCATCAGCTACAGTGTTAGCAGCAGCTACAGTGTTAGCAGCAGCTACAGTGTTAGCAGGAGCTACAGTGTTAGCAGCAGCTACAGTGTTAGCATCAGCTACAGTGTTAGCAGAAGCTACAGTGTTAGCAGGAGCTACAGTGTTAGCAGGAGCTACAGTGTTAGCAGCAGCTACAGTGTTAGCATCAGCTACAGTGTTAGCAGGAGCTACAGTGTTAGCAGCAGCTACAGTGTTAGCAGGAGCTACAGTGTTAGCAGCAGCTACAGTGTTAGCAGCAGCTACAGTGTTAGCAGCAGCTACAGTGTTAGCAGCAGCTACAGTGTTAGCAGGAGCTACAGTGTTAGCAGAAGCTACAGTGTTAGCAGCAGCTACAGTGTTAGCAGGAGCTACAGTGTTAGCAGAAGCTACAGTGTTAGCAGCAGCTACAGTGTTAGCATCAGCTACAGACTGCATTCAGAAAACAAAGCGTTTTAAAAGAAGGTTCTTATCTACTTGCTATAAGCTCAGTGCTAACACCCTCTCAGTGATATGATTGTTTTCTGGAGGTTTGGATGGTTTACGAGCCATTGTTCTCAAGGTCTGAACCGTCTGCAGTTCAGGGTCATTAGGTGTTATAGCTCTTATCAAACACAACAAAGGGCTATAAAGTCTCACCGGGATTTATAAGGAATGGGTCGTGTTTTGCTCATGATGTTTTAGATCATAAAGTTTAGCAGCAGTTATACACGTATCCTTCATGGGATCAAGAACCCTGTGGTACTGATTCAAGTCTTACTAAGATCTAGAACCCTGTGGTACTGATTCAAGTCTTACTGAGATCTAGAACCCTGTGGTACTGATTCAAGTCTTACTAAGATCTAGAACCCTGTGGTACTGATTCAAGTCTCACTAAGATCAAGAACCCTGTGGTACTGATTCAAGTCTTACTAAGATCTAGAACCCTGTGGTACTGATTCAAGTCTTACTAAGATCTAGAACCCTGTGGTGCTGATTCAAGTCTTACTAAGATCTAGAACCCTGTGGTGCTGATTCAAGTCTTACTAAGATCTAGAACCCTGTGGTGCTGATTCAAGTCTTACTAAGATCTAGAACGCTGTGGTGCTGATTCAAGTCTTACTAAGATCTAGAACCCTGTGGTACTGATTCAAGTCTTACTAAGATCTAGAACCCTGTGGTACTGATTCAAGTCTCACTAAGATCAAGAACCCTGTGGTACTGATTCAAGTCTTACTAAGATCTAGAACCCTGTGGTACTGATTCAAGTCTCACTAAGATCAAGAACCCTGTGGTACTGATTCAAGTCTTACTAAGATCTAGAACCCTGTGGTACTGATTCAAGTCTTACTAAGATCTAGAACCCTGTGGTGCTGATTCAAGTCTTACTAAGATCTAGAACCCTGTGGTGCTGATTCAAGTCTTACTAAGATCTAGAACCCTGTGGTGCTGATTCAAGTCTTACTAAGATCTAGAACGCTGTGGTGCTGATTCAAGTCTTACTAAGATCTAGAACCCTGTGGTACTGATTCAAGTCTTACTAAGATCTAGAACCCTGTGGTACTGATTCAAGTCTCACTAAGATCAAGAACCCTGTGGTACTGATTCAAGTCTTACTAAGATCTAGAACCCTGTGGTACTGATTCAAGTCTTACTAAGATCTAGAACCCTGTGGTACTGATTCAAGTCTCACTAAGATCAAGAACCCTGTGGTACTGATTCAAGTCTTACTAAGATCTAGAACCCTGTGGTACTGATTCAAGTCTTACTAAGATCTAGAACCCTGTGGTACTGATTCAAGTCTTGCTAAGATCTAGAACCCTGTGGTACTGATTCAAGTCTTACTAAGATCTAGAACCCTGTGGTACTGATTCAAGTCTTACTAAGATCTAGAACCCTGTGGTACTGATTCAAGTCTTGCTAAGATCTAGAACCCTGTGGTACTGATTCAAGTCTTACTAAGATCTAGAACCCTGTGGTACTGATTCAAGTCTTACTAAGATCTAGAACCCTGTGGTACTGATTCAAGTCTTACTAAGATCTAGAACCCTGTGGTACTGATTCAAGTCTTACTAAGATCTAGAACCCTGTGGTACTGACAGGTGTTTTGTAGAACCTGAAGACGGATCCCTTCAGAGCACATCCCACGTAGCCCTCGGTGGCGTCGGGGTCGTGGAGGAACCGGAGCTCCAGGGGGATCGCCCCGTCTTCCCCGAGGTCCAGCGTCTGCAGCTTCCTGTGGCTGGTCCAGTCCCAGATGTGGAGCGAGCTGCCGTACAGTCCTGAGAACCACAACAAGGAAGTCCTGTGAGCGAGGCTCTGGTTCTGTCCAGAGGGCAACACTGAGCTGGAGGTCTAGCAGACGGGGAACAGATCCCATAGAAGTATATATACAACATCCTGCTTTATATTGTGTTACTGCACATCTGTAACTCAACATGTATATCTTCTTCTATAGAGATGTTTACATTTTGGATTGTTTATTTCTAGTCTTTGAATTTTGTATGTACAATTCCAAGTCTTCTTATGCTCCCAAATCGGGATCAATAAAGTACTTCTTATGTTACCTTACCAACTGGAAGTGTACTGGAAAGGGAACTCAGGACCCAGACTCCTAACTGGAGTCTTAGTTGGGTCCGATCAAAGCACCCCGTGCCGCTGACAGGTCTTAGTAACCGCGGTTACACACCGAGCCGAGGCAGAGACGCCACCAGAGGACCATGTGCTCTGCAACCGGCTGCTGACAGGTCTTAGGACCCGCGGTTACACACCGAGCCGAGGCAGAGACGCCACCAGAGGACCAGGCGCTCTGCAACCGGCTGCTGACAGGTCTTAGGACCCGCGGTTACACACCGAGCCGAGGCAGAGACGCCACCAGAGGACCAGGTGCTCTGCAACCGGCTGCTGACAGGTCTTAGGACCCGCGGTTACACACCGAGCCGAGGCAGAGACGCCACCAGAGGACCAGGCGCTCTGCAACCGGCTGCGGACTCACCCTCTTTGACGTGGTCCGGGTTGAACCCATTGGCCAGAGCTTTGGGCGCCCCCCACTCGGTGCTGATCATCACGTTGTGTCGCGGCTGGTACCAGAAGTCGTATCCAAATGGTGCCGCTTCCCCCGGGTGCTCCCAGTTCCCGACCACCTCGAACGTCTCACCGTCCAGCAGCACGAAGCCCCCTGAGAGGAGGACAGGTAGAACAGAACGGGGTCTTCCAGATGTAAAAGAAAGAGATGTAAGTAAAGAGCCGATGGCAGAGAGGACAGAGATCTCTGAGGGAGGATCTACTGTTATTGCAGATGGTGCGTTCACGGTCTGTCTTTATGATGGGATATCTCCAGCTGATAAAGGGTCTCAGTGAGAGGGGCTGGGCTGTTGGTAGTGAGGGTGTCTGCAGGGGACTCACCCTTGCCGTTGCCCCCTGGGTCTCCCATGCAGCTGATCATGATCTGCCCGTTGCCCAGGCAGTGGGTGGTGTGAGGGTTGGCCAGGCCGCACTTCCAGAACAGATCCACGGGCTCCACCATCTGAGGAGCAAACACGCACCAATCAGCAGGAAGCAAAGACGCACCAATCAGCAGGAAGCAAAGACGCACCAATCAGCAGGAAGCAAAGACGCACCAATCAGCAGGAAGCAAAGACGCACCAATCAGCAGGAAGCAAAGACGCACCAATCAGCAGGAAGCAAAGACGCACCAATCAGCAGGAAGCAAAGACGCACCAATCAGCAGGAAGCAAAGACGCACCAATCAGCAGGAAGCAAAGACGCACCAATCAGCAGGAAGCAAAGACGCACCAATCAGCAGGAAGCACGTCGGATCTGACCGTCAGACCGACGTGGCCGGTTGGTTAGAAGTCAGGAGGAAATGTTATTCTGGATGATGTCAGAAAATAATCAAACAGACGTTTCTGAGAGCGACCTCCGTTCTGACGCCCCAGTGCGGTGTGCACTGAAGGATGCTAGGCGGTCGAACAAAGTGTTACAGTCTCCTCAGCTCGAGCTCAGACCTGATTTCAGGATAACAACACAAACACATTCAGAGAACCATTGACCTCCAGACGAGGAGACAGGAAGTGATGCTGAGGGGTTAGGACTCGTTCTGCACAGCTGTGAGCTACACTCTGAGGAACCAAGTGAAGGAGTCCACAGAGGTTCATGGAGAGGTTTCAGGAAGTCGATCTGCTCCACCAGGGAGCGAGTGCAGGCCGAGCTGCAGCTGGGGGAGCAGCTGCAGCTCGGCCTGCCAGGAACCCTTCACACATGACTCACCAGGCGAGGACACGCAGCGCTGGGGTCACAGCAGGTCCTCGTGACGGGACCGCTGTGACCTCTGTCTGAGGAAAGCTGAATAGATTTGGATGAAAACACTTCCTGCAGGAACTGGCTGGATCCGGATCACAGGGTCAATGTGTGGTCAGGGTCCAGGACTGAGGAACAGGCGGGGCTGATAAAGTGTCTCTGGCAGCGTGTCCTCACTCTGAGTTCACAGTGGACACGTCCTCAGGATGATTAATCATTACGCCATGACTCAGCACATTTCCACCAGGCGCACTTTACTCCCAGATCACGTGCTGAGGACGAGGCCTGTCAGACAGATTAACCCTGTTCTCAGGATCCAAAAGGACTTTCCCAGAACATGCCCATCTCTTCTAAAAGAGTTACATCAAGACTCTTCTCAAAGTAAGATGAACCCGTGAGTCGGATGCAGAAGAGTCAGAGTCGATATAGATGTTTTTTATTTTAAAGAAAATTCAGATTGAAAAACCTGTAAATGATATAGTGTCCGTCCAAAACATATGTTGTACTTATAGTGAAAACTAACCTCAGATGACGGTAAGGTAGACTAAGAGCTTTAGGAATCCAAAGTACAACATATAATAAGTGCCCTGTGTCAAGATTGATGCAAAACAAGTGACCTTTGACCTTTTTAGAGAGGTCTAGAAATAAAAAACCTCTTCTGGGGTCATCTGGGTGGATTTCCATATTCTCGTTTGAACGCCATCGAACACGTCTTTTGATCAGACCGCTACGGTGAGACGATCTCCCTAGAAGCTCCGTAAAGGTACGCGTTGTGATGTCTGTTTGCTTCCCCTGTGCGAGTCCGGATCGCTCAGCGATGAAACGATGTACCGACATGATCTGTGGAGCCTCGGCTTCAATCGGATGTCTCGTCTGCGCAGACGATGAGTAATACGGTACTTTGATCTTTTCTGTGCCAAAGTGCGTTAGCATTTTTCGCTCAGGGGTCATTTAGATGCTTCTTATGAGACTTGTGTTTTGTTTTGGTAAACATGGTTTGTGTCGTCAGTTAGCCGAGATTATTCCCGTTAATCTGGTATAACACGTTAATAGAATATTAAGATGCCCTGAGACACAGTGTCGTGAAAAAAACCCAGGGTCCCGTCGACGGGGTTTAACAGGTTAAAGAGCAGCTGGGAGACTTCATCGTCTGAAGTGAGCGACCTCCTCCTCCTCCTCCTCCTCCTCCTCCTCCTCATCTTCAGTTAGACATCGGTAAGTGTTTCGTCTAACGTCGAGCTGGAGAGCACTGCTTTAATAACTTCTCCCTGACTCCAGACATGTTCCATTTCCTAAAAACTGTCGAGCTTCAGATCGATTTGCACAATCCACGTGTTTCCATCCCGCCTGCTGACTGTGCTCTATCAAGTGCCTGGGAATAGATACAGCGAGTAGTGGCGATTCTAGAGTGTGTGTGGGCCCCCCCCCCCGAGCAGAGCCCCCCCCCCCCCCCCCGAGCAGAGGGCCCCCCCCCCCGAGCAGAGCCCCCCCCCCCCGAGCAGAGCAAGGCAACGAAACCTAAGATAACAAGCAGCATTTTACGGCGCCCTACGCACGAGGCCCCCTCGAGGGGGTTCCCGACATGTCGTTGCAATAAATTAAAGGGTGTTTCATGTTGTCGTTGCTGTGGACCTTCTTCGGGGGCCCCCTTCTGGTCCGGGGCCCCGAGCAGTTGCCTGCCAAGGGGAGCCCCTGACAGTGAGGTGAATGAACCCTCAGCGGGGGGTCGCTTCCTGTCCAGGTCGCGTCTGTTGTTTTCCCAACCCAGTTTGGATTGAACCACTTCAGCGTTCCACACGGCTCCGTCAGGTCTTCACGACCCCTCAAAGCGCTGACGGCCTCAGTCCGTCTCTAACCGGCAGGAACCGGTTCCTTCATGTCTTCATCTTCCTTCCTCTTCATCTTCCTTCCTCTTCATCTTCCTTCCTCTTCATCTTCCTTCCTCCGTCTGCTCCGAGAAAGAGTTGAAGCGACTGAAGCCGTGAAGTCAGTTCTTCATCACGAGCAGAGAGGCAGAAGTACACACATCCGGTACTTAAGTAGAAGTACACACATCCTGTACTCAAGTAGAAGTACACACATCGTTTACTCAAGTAGAAGTACACACATCCTTTAATCTAGTAGAAGTAAAAAAGTAAAGAGGCTTTGAAGTGTACTTCAGTAGAAAGTACCCATAGCTAGCAGCTGCTTTAAAGAGTACCTGACCTCCCTTTATATCAATAGAACAATAATGTCATTGTTAGCTAATGAATGTTTCCATGGTGACCAACGGCAACATGACAACGTTTCCATTGGTCCCTCTTCTTTAGAGAAGACCAGGAAGTGATGGATACACGGATCGTGTTCCAACCAATAGGCACGCAGTGACTCTAAAGAATAATGACCACGCACCAACACACATTCAGACTAAAGGAACCAGCTGTTTGGGAAATGAGAGAAGTAGAAAGTACAAGTATTTGAGTTCAACATGTAAGAAGTAGAAAGTACAGGTATTTGAGTTCAACATGTAAGAAGTAGAAAGTACAGGTATTTGAGTTCAACATGAGAGAAGTAGAAAGTACAGGTATTTGAGTTCAACATGAGAGAAGTAGAAAGTACAGGTATTTGAGTTCAACATGTAAGAAGTAGAAAGTACAGGTATTTGAGTTCAACATGAGAGAAGTAGAAAGTACAGGTATTTGAGTTCAACATGAGAGAAGTAGAAAGTACAGGTATTTGAGTTCAACATGTAAGAAGTAGAAAGTACAGGTATTTGAGTTCAACATGTAAGAAGTAGAAAGTACAGGTATTTGGGTTCAACATGTGAGAAGTAGAAAGTACAGGTATTTGAGTTCAACATGTAAGAAGTAGAAAGTACAGGTATTTGAGTTCAACATGTAAGAAGTAGAAAGTACAGGTATTTGAGTTCAACATGTAAGAAGTAGAAAGTACAGGTATTTGTGTTCAACATGTGAGAAGTAGAAAGTACAGGTATTTGAGTTCAACATGTAAGAAGTAGAAAGTACAGGTATTTGTGTTCAACATGTGAGAAGTAGAAAGTACAGGTATTTGAGTTCAACATGTAAGAAGTAGAAGTACAGGTATTTGAGTTCAACATGAGAGAAGTAGAAAGTACAGGTATTTGAGTTCAACATGTAAGAAGTAGAAAGTACAGGTATTTGAGTTCAACATGTAAGAAGTAGAAAGTACAGGTATTTGGGTTCAACATGTGAGAAGTAGAAAGTACAGGTATTTGAGTTCAACATGTAAGAAGTAGAAAGTACAGGTATTTGAGTTCAACATGTAAGAAGTAGAAAGTACAGGTATTTGAGTTCAACATGTAAGAAGTAGAAAGTACAGGTATTTGTGTTCAACATGTGAGAAGTAGAAAGTACAGGTATTTGAGTTCAACATGTAAGAAGTAGAAAGTACAGGTATTTGTGTTCAACATGTAAGAAGTAGAAAGTACAGGTATTTGAGTTCAACATGTAAGAAGTAGAAAGTACAGGTATTTGAGTTCAACATGTAAGAAGTAGAAAGTACAGGTATTTGAGTTCAACATGTAAGAAGTAGAAAGTACAGGTATTTGAGTTCAACATGTAAGAAGTAGAAAGTACAGGTATTTGTGTTCAACATGTAAGAAGTAGAAAGTACAGGTATTTGTGTTCAACATGTAAGAAGTAGAAAGTACAGGTATTTGAGTTCAACATGTAAGAAGTAGAAAGTACAGGTATTTGAGTTCAACATGTGAGAAGTAGAAAGTACAGGTATTTGGGTTCAACATGTGAGAAGTAGAAAGTACAGGTATTTGGGTTCAACATGTAAGAAGTAGAAAGTACAGGTATTTGGGTTCAACATGTGAGAAGTAGAAAGTACAGGTATTTGAGTTCAACATGTAAGAAGTAGAAAGTACAGGTATTTGAGTTCAACATGAGAGAAGTAGAAAGTACAGGTATTTGGGTTCAACATGTAAGAAGTAGAAAGTACAGGTATTTGGGTTCAACATGTGAGAAGTAGAAAGTACAGGTATTTGGGTTCAACATGTGAGAAGTAGAAAGTACAGGTATTTGGGTTCAACATGAGAGAAGTAGAAAGTACAGGTATTTGGGTTCAACATGTGAGAAGTAGAAAGTACAGGTATTTGGGTTCAACATGTGAGAAGTAGAAAGTACAGGTATTTGAGTTCAACATGTAAGAAGTAGAAAGTACAGGTATTTGAGTTCAACATGTAAGAAGTAGAAAGTACAGGTATTTGAGTTCAACATGAGAGAAGTAGAAAGTACAGGTATTTGACTTCAACATGAGAGAAGTAGAAAGTACAGGTATTTGAGTTCAACATGAGAGAAGTAGAAAGTACAGGTATTTGTGTTCAACATGAGAGAAGTAGAAAGTACAGGTATTTGAGTTCAACATGTGAGAAGTAGAAAGTACAGGTATTTGAGTTCAACATGTGAGAAGTAGAAAGTACAGGTATTTGTGTTCAACATGAGAGAAGTAGAAAGTACAGGTATTTGGGTTCAACATGAGAGAAGTAGAAAGTACAGGTATTTGAGTTCAACATGTGAGAAGTAGAAAGTACAGGTATTTGAGTTCAACATGTAAGAAGTAGAAAGTACAGGTATTTGAGTTCAACATGAGAGAAGTAGAAAGTACAGGTATTTGAGTTCAACATGTGAAAAGTAGAAAGTACAGGTATTTGAGTTCAACATGTAAGAAGTAGAAAGTACAGGTATTTGAGTTCAAAGTGTAAGAAGTAGAAAGTACAGGTATTTGTGTTCAAAGTGTAAGAAGTAGAAAGTACAGGTATTTGTGTTCAAAGTGTAAGAAGTAGAAAGTACAGGTATTTGAGTTCAACATGTGAGAAGTAGAAAGTACAGGTATTTGAGTTCAACATGTGAGAAGTAGAAAGTACAGGTATTTGTGTTCAACATGTGAGAAGTAGAAAGTACAGGTATTTGAGTTCAACATGTGAGAAGTAGAAAGTACAGGTATTTGGGTTCAAAGTGTAAGAAGTAGAAAGTACAGGTATTTGGGTTCAACATGTGAGAAGTAGAAAGTACAGGTATTTGAGTTCAACATGTGAGAAGTAGAAAGTACAGGTATTTGAGTTCAACATGTGAGAAGTAGAAAGTACAGGTATTTGGGTTCAACATGTGAGAAGTAGAAAGTACAGGTATTTGAGTTCAACATGTGAGAAGTAGAAAGTACAGGTATTTGAGTTCAACATGTAAGAAGTTGAAAGTACAGGTATTTGAGTTCAACATGTGAGAAGTAGAAAGTACAGGTATTTGAGTTCACATGTGAGAAGTAGAAAGTACAGGTATTTGTGTTCAACATGTGAGAAGTAGAAAGTACAGGTATTTGAGTTTCAACATGTGAGAAGTAGAAAGTACAGGTATTTGGGTTCAAAGTGTAAGAAGTAGAAAGTACAGGTATTTGGGTTCAACATGTGAGAAGTAGAAAGTACAGGTATTTGAGTTCAACATGTGAGAAGTAGAAAGTACAGGTATTTGAGTTCAACATGTGAGAAGTAGAAAGTACAGGTATTTGGGTTCAACATGAGAGAAGTAGAAAGTACAGGTATTTGAGTTCAACATGTAAGAAGTCGAAAGTACAGGTATTTGGGTTCAACATGTGAGAAGTAGAAAGTACAGGTATTTGAGTTCAACATGTAAGAAGTAGAAAGTACAGGTATTTGAGTTCAACATGAGAGAAGTAGAAAGTACAGGTATTTGAGTTCAACATGTGAGAAGTAGAAAGTACAGGTATTTGGGTTCAAAGTGTAAGAAGTAGAAAGTACAGGTATTTGAGTTCAACATGTAAGAAGTAGAAAGTACAGGTATTTGGGTTCAACATGTCAGAAGTAGAAAGTACAGGTATTTGAGTTCAACGTGTAAGAAGTAGAAAGTACAGGTATTTGAGTTCAACATGTAAGAAGTAGAAAGTACAGGTATTTGAGTTCAACGTGTGAGAAGTAGAAAGTACAGGTATTTGAGTTCAACATGTAAGAAGTAGAAAGTACAGGTATTTGGGTTCAACATGTCAGAAGTAGAAAGTACAGGTATTTGAGTTCAACGTGTAAGAAGTAGAAAGTACAGGTATTTGGGTTCAACATGTCAGAAGTAGAAAGTACAGGTATTTGAGTTCAACGTGTAAGAAGTAGAAAGTACAGGTATTTGAGTTCAACATGAGAGAAGTAGAAAGTACAGGTATTTGGGTTCAAAGTGTAAGAAGTAGAAAGTACAGGTATTTGAGTTCAACATGTAAGAAGTAGAAAGTACAGGTATTTGAGTTCAACGTGTAAGAAGTAGAAAGTACAGGTATTTGAGTTCAACATGTAAGAAGTAGAAAGTACAGGTATTTGAGTTCAACATGAGAGAAGTAGAAAGTACAGGTATTTGGGTTCAAAGTGTAAGAAGTAGAAAGTAGAGGTATTTGAGTTCAACATGTAAGAAGTAGAAAGTACAGGTATTTGAGTTCAACATGAGAGAAGTAGAAAGTACAGGTATTTGGGTTCAAAGTGTAAGAAGTAGAAAGTACAGGTATTTGAGTTCAACATGAGAGAAGTAGAAAGTACAGGTATTTGGGTTCAAAGTGTAAGAAGTAGAAAGTACAGGTATTTGAGTTCAACATGTAAGAAGTAGAAAGTACAGGTATTTGGGTTCAACATGTCAGAAGTAGAAAGTACAGGTATTTGAGTTCAACGTGTAAGAAGTAGAAAGTACAGGTATTTGTGTTCAAGTGTAAGAAGTAGAAAGTACAGGTATTTGTGTTCAAAGTGTAAGAAGTAGAAAGTACAGGTATTTGTGTTCAAAGTGTAAGAAGTAGAAAGTACAGGTATTTGTGTTCAAAGTGTAAGAAGTAGAAAGTACAGGTATTTGAGTTCAACGTGTAAGAAGTAGAAAGTACAGGTATTTGAGTTCAACATGAGAGAAGTAGAAAGTACAGGTATTTGAGTTCAACATGTGAGAAGTAGAAAGTACAGGTATTTGGGTTCAAAGTGTAAGAAGTAGAAAGTACAGGTATTTGAGTTCAACATGTGAGAAGTAGAAAGTACAGGTATTTGAGTTCAACATGTGAGAAGTAGAAAGTACAGGTATTTGGGTTCAACATGAGAGAAGTAGAAAGTACAGGTATTTGAGTTCAACATGTGAGAAGTAGAAAGTACAGGTATTTGAGTTCAACATGTGAGAAGTAGAAAGTACAGGTATTTGTGTTCAACATGTGAGAAGTAGAAAGTACAGGTATTTGAGTTCAACATGTGAGAAGTAGAAAGTACAGGTATTTGGGTTCAAAGTGTAAGAAGTAGAAAGTACAGGTATTTGGGTTCAACATGTGAGAAGTAGAAAGTACAGGTATTTGAGTTCAACATGTGAGAAGTAGAAAGTACAGGTATTTGAGTTCAACATGTGAGAAGTAGAAAGTACAGGTATTTGGGTTCAACATGTGAGAAGTAGAAAGTACAGGTATTTGAGTTCAACATGTGAGAAGTAGAAAGTACAGGTATTTGGGTTCAACATGTGAGAAGTAGAAAGTACAGGTATTTGAGTTCAACATGTAAGAAGTTGAAAGTACAGGTATTTGAGTTCAACATGTGAGAAGTAGAAAGTACAGGTATTTGAGTTCAACATGTGAGAAGTAGAAAGTACAGGTATTTGTGTTCAACATGTGAGAAGTAGAAAGTACAGGTATTTGAGTTCAACATGTGAGAAGTAGAAAGTACAGGTATTTGGGTTCAAAGTGTAAGAAGTAGAAAGTACAGGTATTTGGGTTCAACATGTGAGAAGTAGAAAGTACAGGTATTTGAGTTCAACATGTGAGAAGTAGAAAGTACAGGTATTTGAGTTCAACATGTGAGAAGTAGAAAGTACAGGTATTTGGGTTCAACATGTAAGAAGTAGAAAGTACAGGTATTTGAGTTCAACATGTAAGAAGTAGAAAGTACAGGTATTTGAGTTCAACATGAGAGAAGTAGAAAGTACAGGTATTTGAGTTCAACATGTAAGAAGTCGAAAGTACAGGTATTTGGGTTCAACATGTGAGAAGTAGAAAGTACAGGTATTTGAGTTCAACATGTAAGAAGTAGAAAGTACAGGTATTTGAGTTCAACATGAGAGAAGTAGAAAGTACAGGTATTTGAGTTCAACATGTGAGAAGTAGAAAGTACAGGTATTTGGGTTCAACATGTGAGAAGTAGAAAGTACAGGTATTTGGGTTTAAAGTGTAAGAAGTAGAAAGTACAGGTATTTGAGTTCAACATGTAAGAAGTAGAAAGTACAGGTATTTGGGTTCAACATGTCAGAAGTAGAAAGTACCGGTATTTGAGTTCAACGTGTAAGAAGTAGAAAGTACAGGTATTTGAGTTCAACATGTAAGAAGTAGAAAGTACAGGTATTTGAGTTCAACGTGTGAGAAGTAGAAAGTACAGGTATTTGAGTTCAACATGTAAGAAGTAGAAAGTACAGGTATTTGGGTTCAACATGTCAGAAGTAGAAAGTACAGGTATTGAGTTCAACGTGTAAGAAGTAGAAAGTACAGGTATTTGGGTTCAACATGTCAGAAGTAGAAAGTACAGGTATTTGAGTTCAACGTGTAAGAAGTAGAAAGTACAGGTATTTGGGTTCAACATGTCAGAAGTAGAAAGTACAGGTATTTGAGTTCAACGTGTAAGAAGTAGAAAGTACAGGTATTTGAGTTCAACATGTCAGAAGTAGAAAGTACAGGTATTTGAGTTCAACGTGAGAGAAGTAGAAAGTACCGGTATTTGGGTTCAAAGTGTAAGAAGTAGAAAGTACAGGTATTTGAGTTCAACATGTAAGAAGTAGAAAGTACAGGTATTTGAGTTCAACGTGTAAGAAGTAGAAAGTACAGGTATTTGAGTTCAACATGAGAGAAGTAGAAAGTACAGGTATTTGAGTTCAACATGTAAGAAGTAGAAAGTACAGGTATTTGAGTTCAACATGAGAGAAGTAGAAAGTACAGGTATTTGGGTTCAAAGTGTAAGAAGTAGAAAGTACAGGTATTTGAGTTCAACATGTAAGAAGTAGAAAGTACAGGTATTTGAGTTCAACATGAGAGAAGTAGAAAGTACAGGTATTTGGGTTCAAAGTGTAAGAAGTAGAAAGTACAGGTATTTGAGTTCAACATGTAAGAAGTAGAAAGTACAGGTATTTGGGGTTCAACATGTCAGAAGTAGAAAGTACAGGTATTTGAGTTCAACGTGTAAGAAGTAGAAAGTACAGGTATTTGTGTTCAAAGTGTAAGAAGTAGAAAGTACAGGTATTTGTGTTCAAAGTGTAAGAAGTAGAAAGTACAGGTATTTGTGTTCAAAGTGTAAGAAGTAGAAAGTACAGGTATTTGTGTTCAAAGTGTAAGAAGTAGAAGTACAGGTATTTGAGTTCAACGTGTAAGAAGTAGAAAGTACAGGTATTTGAGTTCAACATGAGAGAAGTAGAAAGTACAGGTATTTGAGTTCAACATGTGAGAAGTAGAAAGTACAGGTATTTGGGTTCAAAGTGTAAGAAGTAGAAAGTACAGGTATTTGAGTTCAACATGTGAGAAGTAGAAAGTACAGGTATTTGAGTTCAACATGTGAGAAGTAGAAAGTACAGGTATTTGAGTTCAACATGTGAGAAGTAGAAAGTACAGGTATTTGGGTTCAACATGTAAGAAGTAGAAAGTACAGGTATTTGAGTTCAAACATGTAAGAAGTAGAAAGTACAGGTATTTGAGTTCAACATGAGAGAAGTAGAAAGTACAGGTATTTGAGTTCAACATGTGAGAAGTAGAAAGTACAGGTATTTGGGTTCAACATGTGAGAAGTAGAAAGTACAGGTATTTGGGTTCAAAGTGTAAGAAGTAGAAAGTACAGGTATTTGAGTTCAACATGTAAGAAGTAGAAAGTACAGGTATTTGTGTTCAACATGTCAGAAGTAGAAAGTACAGGTATTTGAGTTCAACGTGTAAGAAGTAGAAAGTACAGGTATTTGGGTTCAACATGTCAGAAGTAGAAAGTACAGGTATTTGAGTTCAACGTGTAAGAAGTAGAAAGTACAGGTATTTGAGTTCAACATGTAAGAAGTAGAAAGTACAGGTATTTGAGTTCAACGTGTGAGAAGTAGAAAGTACAGGTATTTGAGTTCAACATGTAAGAAGTAGAAAGTACAGGTATTTGGTTCAACATGTCAGAAGTAGAAAGTACAGGTATTTGAGTTCAACGTGTAAGAAGTAGAAAAGTACAGGTATTTGGGTTCAACATGTCAGAAGTAGAAAGTACAGGTATTTGAGTTCAACGTGTAAGAAGTAGAAAGTACAGGTATTTGGGTTCAACATGTCAGAAGTAGAAAGTACAGGTATTTGAGTTCAACGTGTAAGAAGTAGAAAGTACAGGTATTTGAGTTCAACATGTAAGAAGTAGAAAGTACAGGTATTTGAGTTCAACGTGTAAGAAGTAGAAAGTACAGGTATTTGGGTTCAACATGTCAGAAGTAGAAAGTACAGGTATTTGAGTTCAACGTGTAAGAAGTAGAAAGTACAGGTATTTGAGTTCAACATGAGAGAAGTAGAAAGTACAGGTATTTGGGTTCAAAGTGTAAGAAGTAGAAAGTACAGGTATTTGAGTTCAACATGTAAGAAGTAGAAAGTACAGGTATTTGAGTTCAACGTGTAAGAAGTAGAAAGTACAGGTATTTGAGTTCAACATGAGAGAAGTAGAAAGTACAGGTATTTGAGTTCAACATGTAAGAAGTAGAAAGTACAGGTATTTGAGTTCAACATGTGAGAAGTAGAAAGTAAAAAGTCTTCAGAAAAATAAATAGTGGAGTAAAGTACTGATACCAGAAACATGTACTCAAGCAGGGACGTGCACAGGTACGGGCTAACGGCCCGTTCGGCCTTCCCGGCTGACCCGCCCCTCTGGAGAGAGCGAGAGGTTGTTCTTCTTTGTTCTGTTGCGGCCGGATCAACGAGATGAGCCCTCACTCAGTATCGTGGCGTCTCGCCGCGGGAAGCACACTTCGTCAGCGCGGTCCTCTGCCGGTGCGTTAAGACCACCTCAGTGTCATGGCGGTCAGGGTCTTAGGGACACACCAGGGGGCTTTACTTCCTCTGGGTACCGGCGGTTATTTACAGAAAACACCTAAATATATGTTGTTGTTGTTGTTGTTGACCTTCTGTCTTTCTGTGTCTTCTCGTGAACTCCCTCAACGCGCCGCTCGCTCTCTTCTCTTCATCGCCCTCTCACGGTGAACAGTTCAATGTCCCGCTTCAGCGTAGGATTTCTGCCATGTCTCTACTTTAGTTTGACCATCTCCGTTACTAAGTTATGGAATACTAAATAAATAAGTAATTAGATTCCTTACCGTCACTGCGCTCAGAAAGAAGGATGAGAATAAGAATAATGCGTCTTGAACTGGTTTCATTAATGAGTGATTTTATTTAAGGTAATTAGTTAGAGGCCCTATTTTATCAGTATGTTTGCACAACCATGTTGTCTTTAGTAGTTTCTAACATTAGATATTTTAATGAGATGGACCGCAAAACAAACAATGTCCCTGGTTTTCAATTTTAAAATCAAATCTTAGCTTATTTTGTCATGAGATGTGAATTACTGTTAATTTAGTTGATGTAATAATCGTTTGGTTTCTTTTACAATTTTCAAAAGATCTTGTGTTTTCCTTCGGGGGGGGGGGCCTTTTTCCAGTTTAGAGCAATCGCCCCTCCAAATGTCTGTGCACGTCCCTGTACTTAAGTACAGTAACAAAGTATTTGTACTCCAATACTTGCCCCTTTGGTCAGGAGGAAGTGGGCGGGGCTAAAAGGACAAGGGGTCCGGCTCGGTTCACCTTGTGCATCTGTGGCGCCCGGGGGTTCGTCCCCACGTCCACCACGTAGATCCTGGAGGAGATGAGCGACGGCAGGATCAGACGGTTCCTCTTCCTGGAGGCTTCTCCGAAGCAGCTGCTGCAGGCATTCCAGCCCGAGTGGTGCAGCTCGTCCCGAAGGTTAGGCATCGGCAGGCGGTGGATCACCTGAGAGAGGACAGAGACACCTGATCACCTGAGAGAGACACCTGATCACCTGAGAGAGGACAGAGACACCTGATCACCTGAGAGAGACACCTGATCACCTGAGAGAGGACAGAGACACCTGATCACCTGAGAGAGACATCTGATCACCTGAGAGAGGACAGAGACACCTTATCACCTGAGAGAGACACTTAGTATCACTAATGGTGTTCCTCAAGGCTCTGTTTCAGGCCCACTTTTATTCTCCATCCACATCAACAGCTCAGGGGAACATGTGGATGAAGCTACTTCACATCATGCGGATGATCCCGTGATGTTCTGTGAGGTCCCTCATTCAGGAGCTGGTGTTACATCACAGGCTGTTTCTAACACTACTCAGACTCAGCGCTCTGAACTAACGCTTCTTCTAGATGTGGATCAAACCAAGGTAACGCTCTTTCTAAAGCTAAACAGACCCAGAGCCTGTTGTAGATATTGTAACTACGCAAGGACAAGTACTCAAAGTGGTTGCCTGTTACAAACACCTTGGTATCTGCTTGATGATCGTCTCTCTTTTAAACTTCAGGTCTCTAACCTGCTGAGGAGCTGAGGGTGAGGCTAGGGTTCACTGTGAACAGAGTCTGTAAACTGTACATTATGTTGTTGTCATCCTTATTGTTGTTCTGTTGTTTCTATGTTCCACATGTAACTGATGTCCTGCAGGTCACCCGAAGAAGAGATCTGTTGACCTCAAGGGGCTTCACCGGGTTCAATCAAGGCTACACACACACACACACACACTACTGTCAGAAACAGTCAGAATGCTTACCTTACAGTAGGTAGGGGACTTCGGGTCAACATCCACGGTGGCCAGGTAGTCTGGCTTCAGGATGCCGGTGTTACAGTAAATACAGGGCAGGTAAACGATCTCCTCCCGAGGACCTGCAGCGGGAAACACGACCAACTCTGTCTTTAGAGGTATGTCTACAACCTCCTGAAAAGCTTGCCTCGTCTATTATATCGAGCAGGGGCGACTTAGAGAAGTCTATGAGGACATGTCCTACTTCTCTCTTGATTACCTCAGACTGTATAGAAGTCTATGAGGACATGTCCTACTTCTCTCTTGATTACCTCAGACTGTATAGAAGTCTATGAGGACATGTCCTACTTCTCTCTTGATT
>JAMFTG010000824.1:37500-102100 GCA_023974075.1 Chaenocephalus aceratus
CTCCTCGACTCCTATCCTCGATACTTAGGCCCTTTCTCATTTCATCAAATCCCCCTCCTTGACTCCTCGACTCCTCGACTCCTCGGTCCTCCTGATAGTGTTACGTTATTATGAGAGTGCTCTGCTTGATTCTGAAATTGTATATATTATATAAATATATACATATATATATATGTGTGTGTGTTGTGTGTGTGGTGTGGTGTGTGTGGTGTGTCGCCCTGTGAATGAATCAAAGTAGATAGAAGTGGTCTTGAACACGTTGTCCTCAGACAGAGGCTGAGCCTCCTGTCATCACTAATGGACGTCTCTTTAAGATGGCCGCTCAGAGAGGGAGTTCTCCTTTCTCTTCATCTCCTGTGGGCGGGACTAAGTATCGAGGATAGGAGTTGAGGAGGGGAGTCAAGGAGGGGAGTTAGAGAATGAGAAAGGGCCTTAGTCCCGCCCACAGGAGATGCGAGCGGAGGAGTCGAGGAGAGGAGTCGAGGAGAGGAGGCGAGGAGAGAGGAGGGGAAGCAGCAGGCGGTGAGAGGAAGGAGAACCTCCTCCTCTCAGCTCAGCGGTCATCTAAAGAGACGTCCATTAGTGATGACAGGAGGCTCAGCCTCTGTCTGAGGACACACGTGTTCAAGACCACTTATACTTTGATTCATTCACAGGGCGGGTCATGAGACACACACACACACACACCACACACACACACACACACATATGTATATATTATATAAATATATACAATTTCAGAATCAAGCAGAGCACTCTCATAATAACGTAACACTATCAGAGACTGGATACCCCCCCCCCCCCCCCCCCCCCCCTCCCTCTCTCCCCCCCCCCCCCCCCCCCCCTCTCTCTGGTCGCTGCAATGAGGGAAATAAATTACGGGCCAAAAGTTTTATTTACAAGAATTACAAGTAAGCAGAGGACACCAACCAGCTGAGACCTGTCTGTCTGCTGCATCTACACACTGTACCACACACACCTACACACTGTACCACACACACCTACCACTGTACCACACACACCTACACACTGTACCACACACACCTACACACTGTACCACACACACCTACACACTGTACCACACGCACCTACACACTGTACCACACGCACCTACACACTGTACCACACACGCACCTACACACTGTACCACACGCACCTACACACGTACCACACACACCTACACACTGTACCACACACACCTACACACACACACGCATATACAGCTCCTAAATCAGGCTACAGCCGTGGTGTATTTTATTGTGAAGCACTAAATGGTTTTAGAAACATCTGGACTCTTTGTTTGTAGATATCTCTAAACTAAAGCAAAGAGAGTGGGCCTGTTCTACTACCGAGTGATATATATTATACACACTGCTCTGCTTTCTGCACCTCTCAGCTGCTCTCTCTGGAAACATCGCGTCGCGATGAGAGCAGTTAATACAATAATATCCAGGGGATGCATGCAGAGCTGTCATTGGCTGAGATAAGTCCGGCCGTGCGTCACGAGTCTTTGAAACATCTCTGTTGCCGGAAATGCATCCACGAAGCAGCCGAGGAGGAGCCATCAGTGTATCCTCGGTTATAGCTCCTCCAGAGAGCCTCCTCTCTCCTCTCTCCTCTCTCCTCGGTTATAGCTCCTCCAAGAGCCTCCCTCTCCTCTCTCCTCTCTCCTCGGTTATAGCTCCTCCAGAGAGCCTCCTCGACGCTCGATCCTCGATCCTCGAAGTGCATTTAGAGAAATGAGATGTCCTTCAACATGGCGCGCTGAAATTCATTTCCGGGTCACTACCGGAGGACCGAGGAGTCGAGGAGTCGAGGAGGGGGATTTGATGAAATGAGAAAGGGCCAAGGATTGACCTCTTCCATAGATATATAAACACTAGATGACTCTCCCGCGCTGCTGGCCAATGGAGACCGACGTTGCCACTTGGCCGCCATCTTGCCACAGGCAGTTCTCTCATTCATAACATTATGGTTTACTATTTAAATAACCATAGCTTGCTCAATTTCCAACCAATTTTCAAACGGTTTGGTTTTTTATAAACATCAAAGATGTAGTTATGATACTGCACACTTATAATCATGGACTTTCATATGAAAATAACATTAATGAGATAAAGCAATAGCTATACACACACACAAGGTATTTCTATTAATATTTGCCGGTGTATATATTTCCATTTATTTTATTATATTGTTAATATTTAAAATAAATTATAAAATTAAAATACATTTATATTTTATATATAAAAATCGGTCTCATGTTACCACTCCTGTAAGCCAAGAGTTGTTAATTTAGCAATGCCTTAGCTTGAAGAACAGGGACACAACTAATGACAATAGCATATGTTGGTATATTATTTAGATATTCACACCTTTATCAGAAGAACCAAACCAACATAACATGTGCTCACAGACAGGCCAGTTCGCTCTCATTTATCACAATTATCTTTGACATGAGATCTTCATATCATCCTAGTTTTGTATTTAGTTTCTAGATTTGTAAACAAATCCAGAACCTTTGAAATATGTTATTGAAAAAAGACCAAGAATAATATAAACTGTACCATGTGTCCTTCTGTAGTCCATTTGTGGTTTGTCTTGTCTCACCCCGGCTGATATATCACAAAATCCACTGTTTTAAATTGTTCCCTATATTGCCCCTATGCCCCTGTAAGGTGTCCTTGGGTGTTATGAAAGGCTGCCCCCCAACATAAATGTATTATTATTATTATTATTATTAAGAAGAACAACTTGGTGTGGTTGGGAGGGGATGTAGGAAGCAGGAGCAGGTGGGGAGAGAGTGGGGCTTCAAGGTTCAAGGTTATTTGTTTTAAATGTGTCTTGGAGATAAGGACCAGCTGCACACAATAAAATACAGTATAACACAAAACCAATAAGACCACGGTGAAACATGGCACACCACAATCAATCAGCCTCAGATTTGGTATTCTTTCACAGCCATGTTATGGGTTTATTAGACTGAGCAAACATAAACATATGTGGTGATCCCACGGGTTCTTGTTTGCAGACTGCGGTGATTAGAGCATCCGTAGGCTGCACAAAAGTCCGGCATAGTCATGTACTTCTGTAAACACAAAGCCAGCAATTCCTGTATCATAATGCAAGATGTTTTTACAAGCCAAACCACTTGGAAAGAAATCATGTGTAACTTCAGTTGTGTTGAAAAGAAAGAGCAGTTCTGCCTCTCCCACTGGTGGAAAGTGCTGGGTGAACTTTGTAATACTAGGTCTCACTGACAGCCTCTTGTTACTAGCCAGCTAATAAATACAACCACATACACAAAGAAAAGCTGCAATTTCAACATGTTCCAAGCATCCTGTATCATAGCCTTGCTAATAATGTTTATAATAAACCAAACCGTTTGTAAATCAGTCAAGATTTCAGTGAGTATTTTTTGTGCAGATCACTCACCTGACAACAGCTACCATAACGCGAATCAGAGTAACTGTTGACTGTAGCAAGATGGCGGCCGGTCAGCTACGCTGGAAAATCTCCCATGAGCCATCTAGTGTTTATATATATCTATGACCTCTTCCCCCTGCTGACCTGGACCAAGCCCCAGGAAGTGCGCCGGACTCAGATGGAAATATTCGTGCTGGCCAAACGGCGGTACTGCACATCCGTTTGGTTGCCAGGCCCGGAAACACTTTTCCCCATTGACTTACACGGGGAAAGAGCGGTCTGTAACTCGTTGGATAATTGTTTTAAAACTAAATAAACACCCAGTATGAACACTTGTATAGCCCTTATTAAAAAACATTCGTTCCTCAAGTTGTAAAAATGTGCTAATAACGTTATTCTGAGAGTTATCTCCCTCGGCATTATGAACGCGCATCTAACCACGGGACCGCGCCGCCCGGCACGTTCATGTTACGTGTTCAGCACTACATGCGTTTCTCTTTACCCATGGATGCACAATAACAACGGACCCATATCGCCTTACTGCCCACGCAGCTGTAAGAATGGATATATTGCACATGTTTGCTGTAATTCATCATTTGTAAAATATTATACTACATGGGCTGTATGATTAAATCTTGTATTAAATAAAGTTAACATTACCGACGTAGATTAACGTTCCTGTAAGCTTCCTTATTGCACTTGCAATTGTTTTAGTTACTTGTGGGCTACTTAACATGAATAATCACAGTTACTATCCTTTTACTCCATCACATTTCAAAAAGAAATAGGCTATTGTTATTTTAACTCCACCACAGTAATCCATCAGCTTTACTTTTTAGATAAAGTTTTAACTCACAATTGATCCTAACAGGCTTCAACATATAAGTGGTTTCATGTACAACCCACACGAGTATCATGCTAATGAAGCTCTGTTGCTTGGATATCACTAGATCCTGATGTCAGCATAATATAAAAGTACATAACGATTGATGTGTAACTTAGCATAATTTTACTAGCTAGCCGCTAGCTGCTAACTGCCGCCTCGATAATATAAATCCAGTGCCATGCTGTCATGAACGTGCGGTGCTGTTACGTGTAATTGACGTGCTTAATGTGAACGAGCCTTTTGGGGGGCGTGGTTAAAGTTGCGCATGCTCTATGAGTGCACATACGGGTACTTCTCAGGCATGCCGGGTAATCTGTGACGTTTCGTTCTCTCAAAAGTTGGGCCATTTTGTCATCCATTGCGCCAATAAGCAGCTCTCATAGGAATGAATGAGGCCCCGCCTCCCACACTGTATCCAGTTCTTATTATACATCCATGAGTTAGACCCGCGGATTTGCGGGCCAGGAATTTGCGGGCATAGCCAGCTGGGCGGCTGGCTGACAGCCAGTGGCACAGCTGTCGCTCTGTACTGTGTGTGTGTATTTCGCTGTTTCTAAATGTTTGTGCATGTGTGTTTATGTTGACAAGGAGGTTTAATAACTGTGTGCTACACAAAACGTGCAGTCGGTTTCATTTTCATCGCCGTTTGTAGTAGAGTTTGCAGGGTATTTTTATTTTAACTCTCGTCCCAAATTCGTCCCAAATTTATTTTTTATCCTCCCCGACACTAATTTTTTTGGCGACGGGACGTCCGTAAGCTCGAGCCCTGGTTCCAGTCAGGCATTGGTCGAAACCACAGCACTGAGACTGCTCTTGGAAAGGTCTTTAATGACATCCACTTAAACACAGACAGTGGCAGAACTTCAGTGTTAGTATTATTAGATCTCAGTGCTGCGTTTGACTGTTGACCACAGCATATTACTGGACCGACTGGAAAACTGGGTGGACTTTCGGAAACAGTTCTAAATTGGTTTGATAATCCTACTTAAAGGACAGAAACAACTTTGTTTCTATAGGTACATACACAATCTGAGTTGACAAATATGACATGTGGGGTTCCTCAAGGCTCCATCCTGGGGCCTCTTCTCTTTAACGTCTACATGCTACCACTGGCTTCAGATAATGAAGAACACAAAATCAGTTACCATAGCTATGCGATGACACACCACATTTAGATTTCACCAGGAGACGATGCTCCAGTTCAACACTGAGTAAGTGCATTGAACAAATCAATGACTGGATGTTGTCAGAACTTTCTCCAATTAACAAAGATAAAACTGAGGTAATGGTTTTTGGAGCCAAGTCATAAAGCAAACAGATATTGTTCTAACTGTATTAAAGTAAACAGTATTATCTTGAACTGTATTGAAGTGAACATGTATTATTTGGGGACTGTTTTAAAGTAATCCTATATATATAAACCTGCTTACATACACTTTCCCAGACACCCTGACACAACACACACAATACACGCCCTGACCCAGATACCAACACACACACACACACACACACACACCACACACACACACACCACACACACACACACACACACACACCACACACACACACACACTTCCTCTTACCAAACACACACACATCCCCTTTTCAAGGTTCTTTTTGGGGCCAATGTATCACCAATATATCTGTGTACAATGTTTGATTGTTTGGGAAAGAATACTTTGTGTGAAACCTTCCCTGGGAAATTAAAGGAGTCAATCAATCAATCAATCAATCAATCAATCAATCAATGTTTATTTATATAGCCCAATATCACAAATGTTACATTTGTCTCAGTGGTCTTCACAGTGTGTACAGAATATCAGTATGACAATACGACACCCTCTGTCCTTAGACCCTCTGTCCTCAGACCCTCTGTCCTTAGACCCTCTGTCCTTAGACCCTCTGTCCTCAGACCCTCTGTCCTCAGACCCTCTGTCCTTAGACCCTCTGTCCTTAGACCCTCTGTCCTCAGACCCTCTGTCCTTAGACCCTCACATCGTACAAGGAAAAACTTCCAAAGAAAACCCAGTTTAAAGGGAAAAATGGGAGAAACCTCAGGGAGAGCAACAGAGGAGGATCCTCTCCAGGACGGACAGACTGCAATAGATGCCGTGTGTAAATTGAAAGATAATACATTTGCAACATAGGTAGTCCAGATGTTTGGAAATGCATGTGTGTATAATAGGAAGATGAATCCACGAGGATATCCATCCAGGACCGATGATCCAGGACCACAGCCACGACTCAAGATCCAGGGCTCGTGATCCAGGACACAGGACCGCAGGATCATCCATGACTCCGGATCCCAGCGTATATAGACACCAAAAAGAAGGACATTTGGGGAAGCTGGGTTAATCGGAACATGAGAGGACACGGGTACAGACAGAGAGAAGGAAGAAGGAAGATGTCCCCATGAGAGGACACAGGTACAGACAGAGAGAAGGAAGAAGTAAGATGTCCCCCGACAAACTAAGCCTATATCAGCAAAACTAGGGGCTGAATCTAATCAGCCCTAACTATAAGCTTTATCAAAAAGGAAGGTCTTAAGCGCACTCTTAGAAACGGATTGGGTGTCTGCCGCCCGAACACAAACTGGAAGCTGATTCCACAAATGTGGAGCTTGATAAGAAAAGGCTCTGGCTCCCATTGTACTTTTAGAGATTCTAGGAACAACCAACAACCCTGCATTCTTGGAACGCAATGCCCTAGTAGGACAGTACGGTATAACGAGTTCTTTAAGGTAAGATGGCGCCTGCCCATTAAGGGCTTTGTAGGCGAGAAGAAGAACTTTAAATTCTATCCTGTGTTCTATAGGGAGCCAGTGTAAGGCAGCCAGAACAGGAGTCATGTGGTCCCTTTTCCTAACTCTGGTTAGTACACGAGCCGCAGCATTTTGAATCAGCTGAAGCGACTTGATTGACTTCTTGTTACTCCCTGATAATAAAGAGTTACAATAATCCAGCCTAGAAGTAACAAATGCATGGACTAGTTTCTCTGCATCGCTTTGAGGCAAGATATGCCTGATCTCTGCAATGTTACGTAGATGGAAGTAGGCGGTCCTTGAAATTGATTTTATGTGGGCGTTAAAGGATAAATCCTGATCAAATATAACACCAAGATTCCTTACAGTCTCACTGGAGGCCAAATTAATGCCATCCATAGTTAGTATATCTTTAGATAATTTGTTTCGTAGATTCTTCGGGCCAAGTACAATAACTTCAGTTTTGGTCGTGTTTAACATCAAAAAGTTTAAGGTCATCCACGTTTTTAAGTCCTTAAGGCAGTCTTGCATTTTATTTAGATGATTAATTTCATCAGGCTTGATTGATAACTATAGTTGAGTATCATCCGCATAACAATGAAAGTTTACAGAATGATTCCTTATAATATTGCCTAACGGAAGCATATATAATGTGAACAAAATAGGTCCGAGCACTGAGCCCTGTGGCACTCCATGGCTAACTTTGGTTTGCGTGGAAGATTCATCGTTAACACGTACAAACTGAGAGCGTTCAGATAGAAAGGACCTAAACCAGCCTAAAGCAGTTCCCTGTATGCCCACTAAGTGCTCTAGTCTTTGCAATAGGATATCATGGTCGATAGTATCGAATGCAGCACTGAGATCGAGCAAAATAAGAATAGAGACAAGTCCCTTGTCTGAGGCTATTAGAATATCATTTGTGACTTTAACCAGAGCTGTCTCTGTGCTATGATGTGTTCTAAAGCCAGACTGAAAATCTTCAAATAAATCATTGTTTTTTAAGTAATCACACAACTGTTTTGCGACCGCTTTCTCAAGAATCTCTGAGAGGAACGGAAGATTAGAAATAGGTCTATAGTTGGCTAAAACCTCTGGATCGAGGTTGTGCTTTTTAAGAAGCAGTTTTATCACTGCTACTTTGAATGATTGTGGAACATAGCCTGATAATAAGACATATTCATAATATTTAATAAAGAAGTGCTAATTAATGGAAACACTTCCTTCAACAGCTGAGTTGGAATTGGGTCTAACATGCACGTTGATGGTTTGAAGAGAGAATCATTGAATGTAATTGTTCAAGGTTTATGGCTGAAAAAGCATTCTAGTTTACTATCTAGTGTAATATTAGAACTTACGATTCCGGGAGCTGTTGATAACACTATACTGGTCGAAGGCAAGAGGTCATTAATTTTGTTTCTAAGAGTAACAATTTTATCGTTAAAAAAGCACATAAAATCATTGCTACTGAGTGCTATGGGAATAGAAGGCTCAATGGAGCTGTGGCTCTCTGTCAGCCTGGCTACAGTGCTGAAAAGAAATCTTGCATTATTCTTATTCTCATCTATTGGAGTGGAGTCCGGTGGAAGATAAGCAGTGACTCTCCGCCCCAAATACGTCCATATATACTGTTGTGTATTCATGCACGGTGCCCCCTGTTGCTGACTGGCCGGTCCCGATACCTGTGTCGCACGGCAGTGGAGCGGGGGGCCCGGAGTGCTCTGTTACAGGGCACTCTGTATTTTCGTATTGTGTCTTTTTACCATTAAAATCAGATTATTGTTATAACTGTTATGCCGGTGTTTTGAACTCCTTCTCTTATTAATCTGACCGGGCTCATCTAACGGACGGCGCGGAGCAGAGCTGGGCTTTAAGCCACCGCTACTGTGTCTGCTCCTACAATTTGGTGACCCCGACGTGATGAGTGCTGGTCTATAGGAGGACCACCGACAGCTAGCGGACAAATTCAGTCCAGGGAGGACACCTGGACACCACTGACAAATACACCAGGGCGTCCTACATGATACAAAGGTAAAACAGATACCTGTTGATTACCAACATCTGTGATTGGCTTTGCTACAAAAAATGTAGAGTTGTCAGCGGCGTTCTCAGTGTTCTTAGTCACGGTAAAGAAATACAGTACTGTAGATAGTGTGACTATAAGAGCCTGGAGGAGCATTCCTGACCTATAGAGCACTAGGTGACTATAAGAGCCTGGAGGAGCATTCCTGACCTATAGAGCACTAGGTGACTATAAGAGCCAGGAGGAGGACCTGACCTATAGAGCACTAGGTGACTATAAGAGCCTGGAGGAGGACCTGACCTATAGAGCACTAGGTGACTATAAGAGCCTGGAGGAGGACCTGACCTATAGAGCACTAGGTGACTATAAGAGCCTGGTGGAGGACCTGACCTATAGAGCACTAGGTGACTATAAGAGCCTGGAGGAGCATTCCTGACCTATAGAGCACTAGGGTGACTATAAGAGCCAGGAGGAGGACCTGACCTATAGAGCACTAGGTGACTATAAGAGCCTGGTGGAGGACCTGACCTATAGAGCACTAGGTGACTATAAGAGCCTGGAGGAGCATTCCTGACCTATAGAGCACTAGGTGACTATAAGAGCCAGGAGGAGGACCTGACCTATAGAGCACTAGGTGACTATAAGAGCCTGGAGGAGGACCTGACCTATAGAGCACTAGGTGACTATAAGAGCCTGGAGGAGAATTCCTGACCTATAGAGCACTAGGTGACTATAAGAGCCAGGAGGAGCATTCCTGACCTATAGAGCACTAGGTGACTATAAGAGCCTGGTGGAGGACCTGACCTATAGAGCACTAGGTGACTATAAGAGCCAGGTGGAGGACCTGACCTATAGAGCACTAGGTGACTATAAGAGCCAGGAGGAGCATTCCTGACCTATAGAGCACTAGGTGACTATAAGAGCCTGGAGGAGGACCTGACCTATAGAGCACTAGGTGACTATAAGAGCCAGGTGGAGGACCTGACCTATAGAGCACTAGGTGACTATAAGAGCCTGGAGGAGCATTCCTGACCTATAGAGCACTAGGTGACTATAAGAGCCAGGAGGAGGACCTGACCTATAGAGCACTAGGTGACTATAAGAGCCTGGAGGAGGACCTGACCTATAGAGCACTAGGTGATTATAAGAGCCAGGAGGAGGACCTGACCTATAGAGCACTAGGTGACTATAAGTGCCTGGAGGAGCATTCCTGACCTATAGAGCACTAGGTGACTATAAGAGCCAGGAGGAGGACCTGACCTATAGAGCACTAGGTGACTATAAGAGCCAGGAGGAGGACCTGACCTATAGAGCACTAGGTGACTATAAGAGCCTGGAGGAGCATTCCTGACCTATAGAGCACTAGGTGACTATAAGAGCCAGGAGGAGGACCTGACCTATAGAGCACTAGGTGACTATAAGAGCCAGGAGGAGGACCTGACCTATAGAGCACTAGGTGACTATAAGTGCCTGGAGGAGCATTCCTGACCTATAGAGCACTAGGTGACTATAAGAGCCTGGAGGAGCATTCCTGACCTATAGAGCACTAGGTGACTATAAGAGCCAGGAGGAGCATTCCTGACCTATAGAGCACTAGGTGACTATAAGAGCCAGGAGGAGCATTCCTGACCTATAGAGCACTAGGTGACTATAAGAGCCAGGAGGAGCATTCCTGACCTATAGAGCACTAGGTGACTATAAGAGCCAGGAGGAGGACCTGACCTATAGAGCACTAGGTGACTATAAGAGCCTGGAGGAGGACCTGACCTATAGAGCACTAGGTGACTATAAGAGCCTGGAGGAGGACCTGACCTATAGAGCACTAGGTGACTATAAGAGCCAGGTGGAGCATTCCTGACCTGTAGAGCACTAGGTGACTATAAGAGCCAGGAGGAGGACCTGACCTATAGAGCACTAGTGCCCCTTTCACACCAGCGCCTTTTCAGCTCCGGCTCGGAGCTAGAGCCTGAAAAGCGCCGGGTTTTCCAGTTCACACCGGAGCTGCGCCGGCTCTTAGCTCCGGAATCCGCTTCATTTCCAGCTCCAAAAAATTGTCGGTCCAGAGGCAAGAGCTTTGGAGCTAAGAGGTGACGTCGCTTACGTCTCTCTTACGTCGAGGCGTGCAGGAAACTAAACCCACCTCCCTGAACATGGGTCGACTGTCAGCCTGCCTACAAGCAGTGTGCCTATAAACACACTTTATAAAGTCAGGCAGCACTAACCAGGCTTCGTGTGGTTCTGTTTATTTGTGCCTTACTTTGACCATCCGTTCACTGTTATCGATCACTGTGGAGAGAGGCAGACGTGTTGTTTTGTATTATTGCAGCTATCGGATGCAAGTAGTCAGTTTAGCTTCGGTTGCTATGCCAACATCACCCGTTTTATACCAGAGAAACTTTCATAACAGCGTTGTGATACCAAACAGTGTCGATTCAGACTGACACACATTCACTTAGGCTAAGGGGAGCTGGGGATATGCATCAGCTGCTTGTGTGAGTCGCACAGTGAATACTTTAGAGTGGCCGCTGCAGTGTGAGCTAACCGGGAGCTAACGGGAGAATAAACTCCCGTGGAAGAGCAGCAGCACTGCAGCGGTCGGTAAATGCTGCAGAAACACGTTAATAAACAATGAACCACGGCACTCTGGAGCAAAGTATAAGGTTGGAGAAGTCGTTATTCAATTTATTCTGGCTTCGTGTGATTAAAAGCAACACGATCATCGACCCGACGCAGTTGTTGTTGTTGTTGTTGTTGTGGGCTGCCGTTGGGGGGGCAAATCAGCGATGTAAACGGTGACGTCATGACGCAGCAAGGGCAGCTCTGGGGCGCCAGTGGGCGGTGTGTACAGAGCGGGAGCTGAAAAGGGAAACCGGAGCTGAACCAGAAAAGCTCCCGCTCGGAGCTAGAAACTGAAAAGCGCTGGTGTGAAAGCCGCATAGGTGACTATAAGAGCCAGGTGGAGCATTCCTGACCTATAGAGCACTAGGTGACTATAAGAGCCTGGAGGAGGACCTGACCTATAGAGCACTAGGTGACTATAAGAGCCTGGAGGAGGACCTGACCTATAGAGCACTAGGTGACTATAAGAGCCAGGAGGAGCATTCCTGACCTATAGAGCACTAGGTGACTATAAGAGCCTGGAGGAGGACCTGACTAGAGCACTAGGTGACTATAGAGCCTGGAGGAGGACCTGACCTATAGAGCACTAGGTGACTATAAGAGCCTGGAGGAGGACCTGACCTATAGAGCACTAGGTGACTATAAGAGCCTGGAGGAGGACCTGACCTATAGAGCACTAGGTGACTATAAGAGCCTGGAGGAGGACCTGACCTATAGAGCACTAGGTGACTATAAGAGCCTGGAGGAGGACCTGACCTATAGAGCACTAGGTGACTATAAGAGCCTGGAGGAGGACCTGACCTATAGAGCACTAGGTGACTATAAGAGCCTGGAGGAGGACCTGACCTATAGAGCACTAGGTGACTATAAGAGCCTGGAGGAGCATTCCTGACCTATAGAGCACTAGGTGACTATAAGAGCCTGGAGGAGCATTCCAGTTCCTTAACTCACTAAAAAGAGAGTAAAGTGAACCGGCGAGGTCTCCGCGAGGTAGTCTAGTCCAGCACGAGTGACTCGCTGGGAAGATTCTGTGGACTATAGGCTGACAAAAAGCTGAAGTCGATATTATATGTGGGGATACAGGAGGAGACACGCTGTGCGGTTGATCTGAACGGCTAAACGTGACGATAAAGGATTGTTCTGGCTTGGGGTTAATCTCCGTGTGAGGGTCACTTCTCGACAGAGAGGCGTTGAAGCCCTCTCAGGAGCCTGAACTATCTGTTGAAATAATACATCGCACAAAAAAGCCGGACAGAATGTATAAGGGAATAAACTCTGTCATTTTTTACGTCAAATCTGTGTAATAATTGAGGAAAGAGAGCGTAGTGACAAAGTGACTGCAGAGCTGAGAGCTTCATCAGACAGGGGAAGCTCGCTCGTGGTCAGCTGCTGCCCTCTGGTGGCGAACAGGGTGTAGCTATATTACACATTGAATTCAGACTGTGTGCACGTCTGAATGAAGGACATTCAAATAAATAAGAATAAGGACATTAAGAGTAACGACAAGATTTGTCCAGTGTATTAATAAATACGAGTGAACACATATTACCCTAGTCAGATAAATAGATACGAAGTCATTCTTGTTTCAAGGAAGCCCCCCTCCTCCTGGAGGCCTGTTCCAGCCGGGTGTCTGTGAGAGTACCCCCCCCCTCCTCCTGGAGGCCTGTTCCAGCCGGGGTGTCTGTGAGAGTACCCCCCCCCCTCCTCCTGGAGGCCTGTTCCAGCCGGGTGTCTGTGAGAGTACCCCCCCCTCCTCCTGGAGGCCTGTTCCAGCCGGGGTGTCTGTGAGAGTACCCCCCCCCTCCTCCTGGAGGCCTGTTCCAGCCGGGTGTCTGTGAGAGTACCCCCCCCTCCTCTGGAGGCCTGTTCCAGCCGGGTGTCTGTGAGAGTACCCCCCCCCCCCCCTCCTCCTGGATGCCTGTTCCAGCCGGGGTGTCTCTGAGAGTGCCCCCCCCCCCCCCTCCTCCTGGATGCCTGTTCCAGCCGGGGTGTCTGTGAGAGTACCCCCCCCCTCCTCCTGGAAGGCCTGTTCCAGCCGGGGTGTCTGTGAGAGTGCCCCCCCCCCCCCTCCTCCTGGAGGCCTGTTCCAGCCGGGGTGTCTGTGAGAGTGCCCCCCCCCCCCTCCTCCTGGATGCCTGTTCCAGCCGGGTGTCTGTGAGAGTACCCCCCCCCCTCCTCCTCCTGGATGCCTGTTCCAGCCGGGGTGTCTGTGAGAGTACCCCCCCCCTCCTCCTGGAAGGCCTGTTCCAGCCGGGGTGTCTGTGAGAGTGCCCCCCCCCCCCCTCCTCCTGGAGGCCTGTTCCAGCCGGGGTGTCTGTGAGAGTGCCCCCCCCCCCCTCCTCCTGGAGGCCTGTTCCAGCCGGGGTGTCTGTGAGAGTACCCCCCCCCTCCTCCTGGAGGCCTGTTCCAGCCGGGGTGTCTGTGAGAGTACCCCCCCCTCCTCCTGGATGCCTGTTCCAGCCGGGGTGTCTGTGAGAGTACCCCCCCCCCCCTCCTGGATGCCTGTTCCAGCCGGGTGTCTGTGAGAGTACCCCCCCCCCCTCCTCCTCCTGGATGCCTGTTCCAGCCGGGGTGTCTGTGAGAGTACCCCCCCCCTCCTCCTGGAAGGCCTGTTCCAGCCGGGGTGTCTGTGAGAGTGCCCCCCCCCCCCTCCTCCTGGAGGCCTGTTCCAGCCGGGGTGTCTGTGAGAGTACCCCCCCCCTCCTCCTGGAGGCCTGTTCCAGCCGGGGTGTCTGTGAGAGTACCCCCCCCCTCCTCCTGGAGGCCTGTTCCAGCCGGGGTGTCTGTGAGAGTGCCCCCCCCCCCCCCCTCCTGGATGCCTGTTCCAGCCGGGTGTCTGTGAGAGTACCCCCCCCCTCCTCCTGGAGGCCTGTTCCAGCCGGGGTGTCTGTGAGAGTACCCCCCCCCTCCTCCTGGATGCCTGTTCCAGCCGGGGTGTCTGTGAGAGTGCCCCCCCCCCCCCCCCCTCCTCCTGGATGCCTGTTCCAGCCGGGTGTCTGTGAGAGTACCCCCCCCCCCCCCTCCTCCTGGAGGCCTGTTCCAGCCGGGGTGTCTGTGAGAGTACCCCCCCCCCCCCCCCCTCCTCCTGGAGGCCTGTTTCCAGCCGGGGTGTCTGTGAGAGTACCCCCCCCCCCTCCTCCTGGATGCCTGTTCCAGCCGGGGTGTCTGTGAGAGTACCCCCCCCCCCCCCTCCTCCTGGATGCCTGTTCCAGCCGGGGTGTCTGTGAGAGTACCCCCCCCCTCCTCCTGGATGCCTGTTCCAGCCGGGGTGTCTGTGAGAGTGCCCCCCCCCCCCCCCCCTCCTCCTGGATGCCTGTTCCAGCCGGGTGTCTGTGAGAGTACCCCCCCCCCCCCTCCTCCTGGAGGCCTGTTCCAGCCGGGGTGTCTGTGAGAGTACCCCCCCCCCCCTCCTCCTGGATGCCTGTTCCAGCCGGGGTGTCTGTGAGAGTACCCCCCCCCTCCTCCTGGATGCCTGTTCCAGCCGGGGTGTCTGTGAGAGTACCCCCCCCCCCCTCCTCCTGGATGCCTGTTCCAGCCGGGGTGTCTGTGAGAGTGCCCCCCCCTCCTCCTTCGTTCCTCTCTCCTGTTTGCTCTCTTCTTGATGCATGAAGAAAGAGCGTTGAATCTAAAACAAGGAGTGAATAACATTAAAATTAAATAGATCAATGTGTCGTAGATATTTCAATTCAAACCTTTATTTCTCAGGTCAAATCCTTTTTCAGGGAGACCTGCATTTAAATAAATAAGAAACATGGCATTGTGAATTTTACACTATTCGTCATTAACTGAGAATTGTACTTAATTATATTTCAGAGGAACTTAACTGCAGACAGTAACGTTGAGGGAGAGTAGAATATAATAGTGGATTATTCTAGATGACACATAGAAAGATGAGAATGTGTTAAACATTAGAGAACGAGCTCACTGTGAGAAATATATATTGTAATGTTATTTAGGAGTCGTGTTGATCTGTTTGTTGATTGTTCCGTCTGTTGGTTGTGATTGTTGATTCGTAAAGACCTTGTTTTGTGATGCTAGATGTGTTGGTGTACCAACAGTTTGGTGTTAGTTGAAAGAAGCCCCCTCTCTTGAAAGGGCTGAGAGCTCCAGCCGAGCCAGTATTGGTACTTTTCTGATTCTGGAGAAGAGTCTTTGTTTCAGTCAGAAAAAGAGCAAGCTATTCATCACAATTGTAATTTTAGGTTATGAATAAAACACAAAGTAGTAGCCTGAGTGATAAGCAGGAGGGTTTTTGAACGCGTGTCAGAAGGAATCTATTCATGTGTATGTATGAAGGGGTGCTTATGCCCGCTTCGGTTTTCGATGTCCGCCATCACGTTGAAACGGAGGATTGGTGGCATGTTCAGTTCATGGCTTGCTTCCACGCGCCTCCCCCCCCCCCCACCGTCTCTTTCGTGACTTTATTTAATGCATTAAAACGATTGTTATCGTAACTTTCCGTGTTTCTAGAAGTCAAACTCACTGTTCACATTACGGAGTATATTTCCGGAACGGCCTTTCAAAATAAAAGCCACAGGCAGAACTATTCATATCGTAGACTGCACTGTAACTTTTATCCTTGTATTTTTTCTTTAATGTTTATTTTATTATCTCTTCTTTTTAATGACTGTTTTTAAATATCATTTTCTTAATGTCTTTCGTTTTTTGTAAAGCACTTTGAATTGCCTTGTGTTGAAAGTGCTGTATAAATAAACTTGCCTTGTTGTTCTTTGCTGTTCTTGTTTTTGTTGTTCTTGATGTTCTTGTTGTTTTTGTTGTTTCTTGTTGTTCGTCTTGATTCAGGTTGTTCTTGTTGTTGTTCTTGTTCTTGTTGTTGTTCTTGTTGTTCTTGCTGTTCTTGTTTGTCTTGATTCAGGTTGTTCTTGTTGTTGTTCTTGTTGTTGTTCTTGATGTTCTTGTTGTTGTTGTTGTTCTCGTTTGTCTTGGTTCAGGCTGTGAGAGTGGGTGGTGAGTCCTCTCGTTGTGATGAGTGCAGCACCCTCTCAGGGTAGCGGTCAGCAGAGTGGACCTCGTGGTACCGGGTTCTGATGGAAGCGTCTCCGCTCAGAGACAGCTGGACCCGCAGACGTGGGGACATTCACACACTTGGAGTGGGCTGTGTCCATCAGCATTGGAGCACACGAGGACACTCGTGAACCCTCCTGTGTCCTTGGTGACTGATGAGGGTTTCAATCCCACTAAAACTAATAACGCCCCTAATCTCTGTTGTTGCAGATCTCTGACCACGAGGGGAGAGACAGAGACAGATCTCTGACACGAGAGGGAGAGACAGAGACAGATCTCTGACACGAGAGGAGAGAGAGACAGATCTCTGACACGAGAGGGAGAGACAGAGACAGATCTCTGACACGAGAGGGAGAGACAGAGACAGATCTCTGACACGAGAGGAGAGACAGATCTCTGACACGAGAGGGAGAGACAGAGACAGATCTCTGACACGAGGGGAGAGACAGATCTCTGACACGAGAGGGAGAGACAGATCTCTGACACGAGAGGGAGAGACAGAGACAGATCTCTGACACGAGAGGAGAGACGAGACAGATCTCTGACACGAGAGGGAGACAGAGACAGATTGCAGTTGTAGTGTCTTGTCATTTGGCTTGGCTTTCTATTTCGTATGGTCATGCTTTATTTTGAAGGAGAGGTCGCGCTGTTGACAGGAAGTTGTTGTTGCTATGGAAACAAAGTGACAGATGAAGGAGAACAGTAACATCTACATAGTGTTGATGGCTAAGTGTTAGCGCCCCGAAGAGGCTCCAGCTGACGTGATGCTGGAGGTTTACATACTTTCCATTTGAGAAACACGAACATCCGAATAACGGACTAAACCCGAAAAGTACTCCAACAAACGAGTACTCGGGTATTCGGGTACAGCCCTAGTGTGTGTGTTGTAATATATGCAAATGTAAATACCTGTATAACTTGAATATGTTCACAACTCCCAACCTTAAAGTAAACACACCCTCTGTTATCAGTGTGTGTGTGTGTGTGTGTGTGTGTGTAGGTGGTGTGTGGTGTGTGGTGTAGGTGTGTGGTGTGTGTGTGTGTAGGTGTGTGTAGGTGGTGTGTGTGTGTGTGTGTGTGTGTGTGTGTGTGTGTGTGTGGTAGGTGTGTGGTGTGGTGTGTGTGTGTGTGTGGTGTGTGTGTGTGTGTGTGTGGTGTGAATACCCTGAAACAACAAAACATGGATTTAATTACACACACCGTGAGGAATAAAAGGTGAACAAGGAACTTCTGAACAGGTGTTTTATTAGAACGAATCACATGATCCACATCGGCCAATCAGCATCCAGCGTCTCCGAGTTTCAGAGTCCCTCATCTGTCTTTATTAAAGAGGAACACGTGGACTCTGAGACGCCGGGAGACACATTTAAAATCACCTTCTATAACGTGAGGGATCTTCAGAACACGGTGACGTACGTCCTGAACCAAAGAGACAGGTCTACCAGCCCCACGGACCCTTTAGACCAGCACCACGGACCCTTTAGACCAGCACCACGGACCCTTTAGACCAGCACCACGGACCCTTTAGACCAGCCCCACGGACCCTTTAGACCAGCACCACGGACCCTTTAGACCAGCCCCACGGACCCTTTAGACCAGCCCCACGGACCCTTTAGACCAGCACCACGGACCCTTTAGACCAGCACCACGGACCCTTTAGACCAGCACCACGGACCCTTTAGACCAGCACCACGGACCCTTTAGACCAGCCCCATGGACCCTTTAGACCAGCACCACGGACCCTTTAGACCAGCACCGTGGACCCTTTAGACCAGCCCCGTGGACCCTTTAGACCAGCACCGTGAACCCTTTAGACCAGCAGCTCAACAAGCAGTCTGAGACCAGTGTCCCCGCGAGTCCCGAGACCAGAGGACGTCCATCGTACGTTAAATAACACGTGATTTCTGGGACAGTATTTCTTCCCCATAAAGTATAGCTCCAGTCCCAACGAGTCCCTAAAACCAGATCCCTTAGTGGACCACATGAGGGCCTGTCCCCACAGGACAGGACAGGACAGAGTGTCTATGGCGATCATTTCAGAGTCCAGAGAGAACCGGCCGTCTGATGGGCCACATCTGGGCCGGACTGGGAGACCTGTAAGAACCCCCTGAGGACAGTGTCCCCTCAGTCCACAGGTAGTTTCTGTCTTTGTGGTCTGTCTGCAGCTCAGAGAGTCCTGACCCGGGACGTTGGTGGTTTGTGCTGGGGACCCCGACTGTACAGTTCTAGCACAAAGCGTTGGGGTCCTCAACTTGTCCGGATCACTCCGCTGGCAGCTAGACCATCAGGGTACAGAGGGTCCCTCAGCTGTCCGTCCTGATCTTCCACTCGTCTCCCACCTCCTCCCCGATCACGATCCTGGTCTCCCGCCTCTCCTGTCCCGCCTCCTCCTGTCTCGCCTCCTCCTGTCTCTTCTCACCTCCTCCCTGTTCTCCTTCAGCTCCTTCCTGTCTTCCTGGACTTTGACTGTGTCTTCTACTTCCTGTTCCTTCACTATTTCTGGTTCTGGTTCCTCCAGTCTGTCCTCTGCTGTCTCCTCTCCTGGTTCAGGTTCCTCCAGTTTGTCCTCTCCTGGTTCTGGTTCCTCCAGTCTGTCCTCTGCTGTCTCCTCTCCTGGTTCAGGTTCCTCCAGTTTGTCCTCTCCTGGTTCTGGTTCCTCCAGTCTGTCCTCTGCTGTCTCCTCTCCTGGTTCTGGTACCTCCAGTCTGTCCTCTGCTGTCTCCTGTCCTGGTTCTGGTTCTTCCAGTCTGTCCTCTGCTGTCTTCTCTCCTGGTTCTGGTTCCTCCAGTCTGTCCTCTGCTGTCTCCTCTCCTGGTTCCTCCAGTCTGTCCTCTGCTGTCTCCTCTCCTGGTTCCTCCAGTCTGTCCTCTGCTGTCTCCTCTCCTGGTTCTGGTTCCTCCTCGTCCTCCTGGTCTTCCAGCTCCAGCAGCTCTGAAGACTCCTCCAGACCTTCGTCCCCTAGCAGAGTCCTGGTCAGGGTCCTGAGGAGGTCAGCCTGGATGTCTTCTGGACTCCCGGCCCCCCCCCCTCCCGGGAGGACCCCCGTCAGGCTGAAAGACTCCTTCAGGATCCGAGGGGCCTTGTTGAGGAGCGTCAGGGCCTCCAGCAGCCAGTCCACCAACCGCTGGGCGATGTTGGTCTGGATCTGGGGGACGAAGGTCTCCTCCAACTCCTCGGGATCTCCTGAGATGAACCGGGTCCAGCGGGACATCAGGAACCTCTTCAGGACTGGCTTCAGGCAGACCTCCAGAGGCTGCAGGCGGGGGGAGCAGCCGTCTGGGATCAGGGCTGGGAGGGTCCTGGACCCGCTGAGGGAGGCGAGGAACGGGTCCCCCAGGTGCTCCCGGTGCCGGTCCAGGACCAGCAGGGACTTGCCGAGCTGCCCGGACACGTGCTTCAACCAGACCTTGTTGGTCCACAGGTCCAGAGCCTCCTCCACCTGCAGACCCTCCTGCCCCCCCTCCAGCAGGACCCAGTCCGGCAGGTCCCTCTCAGCCAGCATCCTGTTGGACAGGACCAGCGAGGGCAGCATGGACCCGTCAGCCAGGACAGTCAGGTAGACCGAGACCAGCGGCAGGGTCCCAGTCAGCTGCAGGGCCTCGGGGCGGGTGGACCGGTCCTGAACCAGCTTCAGGTCCAGGAAAAGACACATCTCGTCCATCGCCGCCACGCCGCCTCGCCACAGCCTCCGGTCCTGGATCACCTTCTGCGTGAAGTCCCTGAAGGATTGGATCTTGGCGTCCAGGGGACCCGGCAGACTGAGACCCAGCGAAGGGGCCCGGCCCAGGGTCCGGACCCCCAGCCGGTGCCGCAGCATGAAGTCCAGCGCCCAGGCGTAGGAGATCCGGAAGGACTCGCTGAAGACCCCCTTCTTCTTCAGGACGGAGGTTCTGTGGAACAGGAGGGTCTCTGTGATGGGGATCTGCTGCTCCTGCATGGACAGAACCCAGACCACCAGGCGCCGCCCCCCCTCAGAGTTCTGATGGTCCGGATGGGTCCGCTTCAGACGCCGCCGGGCCTCCTTCAGGCAGGACAGGATCAGGGCCGCCTCGGTGGAGAAGATCCTGGAGGCCTGGAGGACTCCTTGACACAGAGCGGCCAGGCAGACCCTCAGCTGCCGGGCCGACAGGAAGTCCTCTTTACGGGGGGGCAGGAAGTCCTCTGTCTCTTTACGGGGGGACAGGAGGAAGTCCTCTTTACGGGGGGGCAGGAAGTCCTCTGTCTCTTTACGGGGGGACAGGAGTAAGTCCTCTTTAGGGGGCAACAGGGAGTCCTCTGTCTCTTTACGAGGGGACAGGAAGTCCTCCCTCTCTCTGGTCGGGGACCGTTGAGACGTCGGGCGTTTTAATGTTTCCTCAAAATCTTCAGGCTGGTCCTCAACGTCCTGTAGATCTTCCAGACTCTGGGTCTCAGAAAGGTCCAGGTCCTCCAACGGGGCCCCCCCCAGGCGGTCCCTCGAACGCACTGTGATGACTCCGCTGTAGGGACAACAGGTGGATGTTATTAACAGGTGAGAGGACAGGTGAGAGGACAGGTGGGAGACAGGCGAGAGACAGGTGAGAGGCAGGTGAGAGGACAGGTGGGAGACAGGTGGAGGACAGGTGAGAGACAGTTGAGAGGACAGGTGAAGGACAGGTGAGAGACAGGTGAGAGGACAGGTGGGAGACAGGTGGGAGACAGGTGGGAGACAGGCGGGAGACAGGCGAGAGGACAGGTGAGAGACAGGCGAGAGACAGGTGAGAGGACAGGTGAGAGACAGGTGAGAGACAGGCGGGAGACAGGTGGGAGACAGGCGAGAGACAGGCGAGAGGCAGGTGAGAGGACAGGTGAGAGACAGGTGAGAGGACAGGTGGGAGACAGGTGAGAGACAGGTGAGAGGACAGGTGAGAGGACAGGTGAGAGGACAGGTGAGAGACAGGTGAGAGACAGGTGAGAGGACAGGTGAGAGGACAGGTGAGAGGACAGGTGAGAGACAGGTGGGAGACAGGTGGGAGACAGGTGAGAGACAGGTGAGAGACAGGTGGGAGACAGGCGGGAGACAGGCGAGAGGACAGGTGAGAGACAGGTGAGACCGGTGAGAGGACAGGTGAGAGACAGGTGAGAGACAGGTGAGAGACAGGTGAGACCAGCGAGAGGACAGGTGAGAGACAGGTGAGACCAGTGAGAGGACAGGTGAGAGACAGGTGAGAGGACAGGTGGGAGACAGTTGAGAGACATGTGGGAGACAGGTGAGCCCAGCGAGAGGACAGGTGAGAGACGTGGGAGACAGGCGGGAGACAGGCGAGAGGACAGGTGAGAGACAGGCGAGAGGACAGGAGAGAGACCGGTGAGAGACAGGTGGGAGACAGGTGAGAGACAGGTGAGACCGGTGAGAGACAGGTGGGAGACAGGTGAGAGACAGGTGGGAGACAGGCGGGAGACAGGTGAGAGACAGGCGGGAGACAGGCGGGAGACAGGCGAGAGACAGGTGAGAGGCAGGCGAGAGGACAGGTGAGAGACAGGTGAGAGGACAGGTGAGAGGACAGGTGGGAGACAGGTGAGAGGACAGGTGGGAGACAGGTGAGAGACAGGTGAGAGGACAGGTGAGAGGACAGGTGAGAGACAGGTGAGGGACAGGTGAGAGGACAGGTGAGAGGACAGGTGAGAGGACAGGTGAGAGAGGTGGAGACAGGTGGGAGACAGGTGAGAGACAGGTGGGAGACAGGCGGGAGACAGGCGGGAGACAGGCGAGAGGACAGGTGAGAGACAGGTGAGACCGGTGAGAGGACAGGTGAGAGACAGGTGAGAGACAGGTGAGAGACAGGTGAGACCAGCGAGAGGACAGGTGAGAGACAGGTGAGACCAGTGAGAGGACAGGTGAGAGACAGGTGAGAGGACAGGTGGGAGACAGTTGAGAGACATGTGGGAGACAGGTGAGCCCAGCGAGAGGACAGGTGAGAGACGTGGGAGACAGGTGAGAGACAGGCGAGAGGACAGGAGAAGACCGGTGAGAGACAGGTGGGAGACAGGTGAGAGACAGGTGAGACCGGTGAGAGACAGGTGGGAGACAGGTGGGAGACAGGTGAGAGACAGGTGGGAGACAGGTGAGAGACAGGCGGGAGACAGGCGAGAGACAGGTGAGAGGCAGGCGAGAGGACAGGTGAGAGACAGGTGAGAGGACAGGTGAGAGACAGGTGAGAGACAGGTGAGAGGACAGGTGAGAGGACAGGTGAGAGACAGGTGAGAGGACAGGTGAGAGGACAGGTGAGAGGACAGGTGGGAGACAGGTGGGAGACAGGTGAGAGACAGGTGAGAGACAGGTGGGAGACAGGTGAGAGACAGGTGGGAGACAGGCGGGAGACAGGCGGGAGACAGGCGGGAGACAGGCGAGAGGACAGGCGAGAGGACAGGCGAGAGACAGGTGAGACCAGTGAGAGGACAGGTGAGAGACAGGTGAGAGACAGGTGAGAGACAGGTGAGAGACCGGTGAGATACAGGTGAGATACAGGTGAGAGACAGGGGGAGACAGGTGGGAGACAGGTGGGAGACAGGTGGAGACAGGTGAGACAGGTGAGAGACAGGCGAGAGGACAGGAGAGAGACAGGCGAGGAGACAGGTGAGAGGCAGGTGAGAGGCAGGTGAGACCAGAGAGAGACAGGAGAGAGACCAGTGAGAGACAGGAGAGAGACAGGAGAGAGACAGGAGAGAGGCAGGTGAGAGACAGAAGAGAGACAGGAGAGAGACAGGAGAGAGACAGGAGAGACCAGTGAGAGACAGGAGAGAGACAGGAGAGAGACAGGAGAGAGGCAGGAGAGAGACAGGAGAGAGACAGGAGAGAGACAGGTGGCAGACAGGTGGCAGACAGGCGAGAGACAGGCGAGAGGACAGGTGAGAGACAGGCGCGAGGACAGGAGAGAGACAGGCGAGAGGACAGGAGAGAGACCGGTGAGAGACAGGCGGTAGACAGGTGAGAGACAGGCGAGAGAGACAGGCGAGAGAGACAGGCGAGAGAGACACGAGAGGACAGGAGAGAGACAGGAGAGAGACAGGTGAGACCGGTGTGAGACCAGAGAGAGACCAGAGAGAGACAGGAGAGAGACCAGTGAGAGACAGGAGAGAGACCGGTGAGAGACAGGTGAGACCGGTGAGAGACCGGTGAGAGACAGGTGGGAGACAGGCGAGAGACAGGCGAGAGAGACAGGCGAGAGAGACAGGCGAGAGGACAGGAGAGAGGACAGGAGAGAGACAGGTGAGACGGGTGTGAGACCAGAGAGAGACAGGAGAGAGACAGGAGAGAGGCAGGAGAGAGACCAGTGAGAGACAGGAGAGAGACAGGAGAGAGGCAGAGAGAGACAGGAGAGACCAGTGAGAGACAGGAGAGAGACAGGAGAGACAGGAGAGAGGCAGGTGATAGACAGGAGAGACAGGAGAGAGACAGGAGAGAGGCAGGAGAGAGACAGGAGAGAGGCAGGAGAGAGACAGGAGAGAGACAGGAGAGACCAGTGAGAGACAGGAGAGAGACAGGAGAGAGACAGGAGAGAGGCAGGTGATAGACAGGAGAGAGACAGGAGAGAGACAGGAGAGAGGCAGGAGAGAGACAGGAGAGAGACAGGAGAGACCAGTGAGAGACAGGAGAGAGACAGGAGAGAGACAGGAGAGAGGCAGGAGAGAGACAGGAGAGACAGGAGAGACCAGTGAGAGACAGGAGAGAGACAGGAGAGAGACAGGTGGCAGACAGGTGGGAGACAGGCGAGAGACAGGTGAGAGACAGGTGAGAGACAGGCGAGAGGACAGGAGAGAGACAGGTGAGACCGGTGAGAGACAGGTGAGAGACAGGTGAGAGACAGGCGGGAGACAGGTGAGAGACAGGCGAGAGACAGGAGAGACCAGTGAGAGACAGGTGAGAGACAGGAGAGAGACAGGAGAGAGACAGGTGAGACCAGTGAGAGACAGGAGAGAGGCAGGAGAGAGACAGGTGAGACCAGTGAGAGACAGGAGAGAGACAGGAGAGACAGGTGAGAGACAGGAGAGAGACAGGAGAGACAGATGAGAGACAGGAGAGAGGCAAAGGGCAGGAGAGAGACAGATGAGACAGGAGAGAGGCAAAGGGCAGGTGAGAGGCAGGAGAGAGACAGGAGAGAGACAGGTGAGAGACAGGAGAGAGACAGGAGAGAGGCAAAGGGCAGGAGAGAGACAGGAGAGAGACAGATGAGAGACAGGAGAGAGACAGGAGAGAGACAGGTGAGAAACAGGAGAGAGACAGGTGAGAGACAGGAGAGAGACAGAGAGAGAGACAGGAGAGAGACAGGTGAGAAACAGGAGAGAGACAGGTGAGAGAGACAGGAGAGAGACAGGAGGGAGACAGATGAGAGACAGGAGGGAGGCAAAGGGCAGGTGAGAGAGGTTACCTGATCCGGTCCTTCACAAACCCCGTCTTGGTGGATCCTGTAAAACATCAAACAGCAACTGTCACTCAAAAGTTCTTCAAGACCTTTAAATTAAATAAAGAGGCGAAGTCCCGCCCCCTTTCTCATGGGACCTTATTTCTGAAGTCAACGGACAGAAATCATCTTTCCATCCGTTTGAATTGTGCCATGAATTACACACATGATGTGGGCGGGCTTTAGCCCCACGGGCCAATCAGAACCAATGAGACGTGTTCTGGAAGTGATGGTCTGTGTTCCATTAGCATGCTAACACTCGGAGCTAACCTGTGCTCACTAACAGCTGGAGGGAGACGAGGCTAGAAGTCGGGATGCCAGCGATTATTCGATTATTCGAATATTCGCTACAGTCTCCATCATCGAATATTATTTTTAAAAATCGATTTTATTTATATATATTTTTTTATTATTTATATATTTTTCTTTCTGGCTTAGTTTCAACCAAAATATATATAAATATATATATGCTAATAATAGTAATAGTATTAATAATTGGAAATGGCCATTGGTCACACCACCAGTTTATTTTACTGTAAACTTGGAGGAAGCCTGCGCAGAGCAGACTGCAGCTGCAGCTGCTACAACCCCGACCCCCCCCCCCTCTCCCTCACACGGGCGACTAAAGATGAACAAAGCGGCAGGTAAAAAGAGTTCCTCGTGGAACTACTTCGAACTTACAAGTCCAAAGCAAGTTAAATAATCGATTATTATTCGATTATTATTCGCCAGGGCTGCCGAATAATCGATTTTGATCATGGTCAGTTTCTGGCAACCCTAGCTCGAAGGGTCCGTTTGGAGCAGAACCCTTCAGACACATGTTTCATATCTGAGACCTGTAACATCTGCTAATACAATAGGAGACCCCCCCCCACTCACCCCGGGTCCGGGGGTCCAGCTCGTGGAACTCCCAGAAGCAGGAGGGCCGGCTGCACAGGTTGATCCTGCAGACCCTGCAGCCGAACACGCTCTCGCGCCGGATGTTCTTCGGGTAGCAGTTCCTGCACCTCTTGGAGATGCTGCTGATCTTCACCATGCGATGATTCTCCTTCGCGTCCTGGGGTTCGGCCCGCCGGGACTTGCAGACCGGGAGACCCGCTCGAGGGTTCGGGGGGCGCACTGGGCCAGCTGGTTTCCCAGGTGCCTTCTGAAGGTGACCTGGGAGAAGATGCCGTCCTTCACCCAGGCGGGGGGGCAGTCCCTGCGGCTCTCTCTCAGCAGGAGGAAGGCGTTCACGATGCTCAGGTTCACCAGGAACCACAACAGGCCTCTCCAGTGCCGGTCCTGAGGCACCCCCCCCAGAGGGTTGCAGGCCAGCAGCTGTTTGCAGATGTCCACGCCCCTCAGGTTCTCCTGCAGCAGCCTGAAGGCCCCGGGCCGGGTTATTGGGTCCAGCTCCCCCCCCCGGGTCTGAGACCTCCTAAGCACCAGGTCCTGCTGAGCCGGGGCCGCGTTGGTGGACAGGCAGCACATCTCCTTGGTGTCCCTCCAGCGGGTGGCCAGCACGGGGCCGAGCTGTCTCTGCAGGAAGTCCCCTGGCCTCTCCAGCAGGCCCTGAGCCCACAGGGCGGGGGGCAGGATGGGGCTGGGGGGGGGGAAGGAGCACGAGGCGTACAGGCCCTGGTCCAGGAGCTTCTGCAGGAGGGGGACCGAGGCCAGGGAGCTGGACAGGAACAGCTGGTGGTGCCGGCCCTCCAGACCCTTCACCAGCTCCGGCACCACGGTGAAGCCGGGCTCTGGACCCCCCTGAGCCCCCACCTGGATGAAGAGGCGGTGGCAGAACCCAGACTTGGAGTCGCAGAGCAGCCACACCTGGGGCTGGGTCCTCGGGTCCCCTTGGCGAGGCTGTCCCCCCCCAGGCTGGGCAGCAGGGCCCGGTCCACCGACAGGCAGCAGTTGGGCTGGTACGCGTCCCACATGGCCCCCCCCAGGAGGTCCAGCATGGGCCTGAAGATGTGCAGCGGGTCTTTGGGGGTTCTGGTCCCTCGGTACCGGTCCGTGGTGAAGCTGCCCATCCGGATGCTGGAGGAGATCTGCTGGAAGCGCCTGAAGCTCATGGCCCGGCAGAAGGCGTAGCTGTTGTCGTAGTGGGACCAGGACCAGAACTGAGCCGGGTCCGGAAGGTTCTGGAGCCCCATCAGGACCACCAGACCCAGGAACCCTTTGATCTCCAGCGTGGTGACGGGGACCCAGTCTGGGAGGCCGCAGCCCAGGAAGTGGCAGGTCTTGATGTGGGCGTTGGTCTCGATGGTGATCAGGTCCAGCAGCGCGGGGGGAACATCAACAGGAAGTAGTCCACAGCGTCGCTGGTCTTGGACAGGCAGTGATGCGGGCCGCTGCACTGCGAGAACGAGGCGATGGAGGGCTGGCTGTCTGACGGAGTCTTCCAACAGTCCGCTGACCTCCAGGACGGGTCCATCAGGTCCTGGTTCTGGAGCGGAGCCTCTGCAGGGAGCCGGGCTTCAGTCTGAGCGAACTGCAGGTCCGGTTCAGTGAGCGCTGAGGAGGAGGACACATGGGTTACTTTAAACTATCGACAGACTCACTCTCCCCATCAGGGGAGCAACAGGGAGCTCGAAAGCTGCTGCAGCGCCCCCTGGTGGAGGGACGCCTATCTGTCCTGTTAAATTAGTTCTAATGGTAAATGGACTGTACTTATATAGCGCTTTATCCCGTCTTTACGACCCCTCAAAGCGCTTTACAGACTACATGTCGTTCACCCATTCATACAGAGCAGTGTAATTACTCTAGGAACGAACACGCACACATTCACACACCGTTGGCCATGCCATCGGGAGCAACTCAGGGTTAAGTATCTTGCCCATACATCGACATGTTGACTGCATGGGCTGGGATCGAACCCACAACCTTCTGATGGAAAGACGACCGCACTCCCTCGCAGCCACACCTCCTTGAGCAAGTTACTCCATGAGTAAAGTGAAGTCTCTGCTGAAAATGACTTTCTGGATATCCCAGAATTCAGGCTTATCTGAAAGTCCTACATTCTCACCGTTTCCTCGACTTTCGCGTTTTTTCTCTCCAAAAAGTGTGATTTTGACTTTTTTATGAAAAATATCGTATTTTACTTTTTCTAAAAATGTCACGTTTTTTGCTGAAATCCAGAAAAGCTCTCATGTTGAGACTCAGAAGCAACAGAATGATGTTCTGCAGGACATGCGCGTCTCAACTGTTTAATCACATTAAATGCAGACATTTTAGGAACAAATCTCGAATTTTCCGAAGAAAGTCAGATTTTTATTTCTTTTCAGAAAAATATTCAACATTTTGAGAAAAAGTCAAAAATAATATTTTTGGAGAAAATGAATAAGTCGAGATCGGAATTGATTTGAGAAAGAGTCTGGAAAGTTGAGATCTTCCCAAATAGTCAGAATTTTGAGGAAAAGTTTTATAGAAGTACATTTAGAAATATTTACAGAAAAGTCAGAAAGTTGAGAATTTTGAAAAAAGTCAAGATTTGAGGAAAGAAAAGTCAAAATGAGTAGTTGAGTTATCTGCTGTGTAGTTGTGTGTCTGTGCAGCAGTTGGGTAACTCGGTAAATGTTTGACCCTCAGCAGGTTCATAACATCTCAGATAGCAGAGGCTGAGTGAGTGTGTGTGTGTGTGAGTGTGTGTGTGAGAGTGGTAAGGGTAAGGGTTAGGCATGTGTTGGTTATGGTTAAGGTTAGGATAAGTCTCTAGGAAATGCATGTAAGTCAATGTAATGTCCCCTGAAGTGATGTATACATGGTGTGTGTGTGTGAGTGAGTGAGTGAGTGTGTGTGTCTCTCACCCTCCCTCCAGCAGGTGGCGCTGTAGTGCTCAGGGTTCTTCAGCAGGTGGTCAGCCATCAAGTCAGCAGAGAGAGGCCTGAAGGCACAGCCGGAGCACTGCAGCACAACACACTGACACACACCACTGAGCGTTACTACTGCTGCTGCTACTACTACTGCTACTACTGCTGCAGCTGCTACTACTGTTGCTGCTACTACTGCTGCTGCTGCTGCTGCTACAGCTGCTGCTGCTGCTACTACTGCTGCAGCTGCTACTACTACTGCTGCTGCTGCTACTACTGCTGCTGCTACAGCTGCTACTACTGCTGCTGCTGCTGCTACTACTGCTGCTGCTGCTACTACTACTGCTGCTGCAGCTGCTGCTGCTGCTGCTACTGCAGCTGCTGCTGCTGCTGCTACTACTACCTACTACTGCTGCAGCTGCTACTACTACTGCTGCTGCTGCTGCTACTACTGCTGCAGCTGCTGCTGCTACTGCTGCTGCTACTACTACTACTACTACTGCCTGCTGCTGCTGCTGCAGCTACTACTACTACTACTGCTGCTGCTGCAGCTGCTACTACTGCTGCTGCTGCTACTACTGCTGCTGCTACAGCTGCTACTACTGCTGCTGCTGCTGCTACTACTGCTGCTGCTGCTACTACTGCTGCTGCTACAGCTGCTACTACTGCTGCTGCTGCTGCTACTACTGCTGCTGCTGCTACTACTACTGCTGCTGCTGCTACTACTACTACTGCTGCTGCAGCTGCTGCTGCTGCTACTGCAGCTGCTGCTGCTACTGCTGCTGCTACTACTACCTACTACCTGCTGCAGCTGCTACTACTACTGCTGCTGCTGCTGCTACTACTGCTGCAGCTGCTGCTGCTGCTGCTACTACTACTACTGCTGCTGCTGCAGCTACTACTACTACTACTACTGCTGCTGCTGCAGCTACTACTACTACTACTGCTGCTGCTGCTACTACTACTGCTGCTGCTGCTGCAGCTACTGCTGCTACTACTGCTGCTGCGCTACTGCTGCTGCAACTACTGCTGCTACTGCTGCTGCTACTACTGCTGCTGCTGCTACTGCTACTGCTGCTACTTGCTGCTGCTACTACTGCTGCTGCTACTACTACTACTGCTGCTGCAGCTACTACTACTACTACTACTACTACTGCTGCTGCTACTACTACTACTACTGCTGCTGCTGCTGCTGCAGCTACTACTACTACTACTGCTGCTGCTGCTGCTGCTGCAGCTACTCTGCTGCTACTACTGCTGCTGCTGCTACTGCTGCTGCAACTACTGCTGCTACTGCTGCTGCTACTACTGCTGCTGCTACTGCTGCTGCTGCTGCTGCTACTGCAGCTACTGCTACTACTGTTGTTGTTGTTAGTGTTGTTGTTGTTGTTAGTGTTGTGTCTCACCATGGAGGAGGACGTCTGTGCAGAGGAAGAGGTTTCTCTCTGGAGCGCGGCACGTGGTGACTGAAACACAACAAGACCAACATTACTGCAGTACAGAGTGTGTTACAGTGTGTAGTACAGTGTGTAGTACAGTGTGTGTTACAGTGTGTAGTACAGTGTGTGTTACAGAGTGTGTGTTACAGTGTGTATTATAGTGTGGGTTACAGAGTGTGTGTTACAGTGTGTGTTACAGTGTGTAGTACAGTGTGTGTTATAGTGTGTGTTACAGAGTGTGTGTTACAGTGTGTGTTACAGTGTGTAGTACAGTGTGTAGTACAGTGTGTGTTACAGTGTGTAGTACAGTGTGTAGTACAGTGTGTATTATAGTGTGTGTTACAGAGTGTGTGTGTAGTACAGTGTGTGTAGTACAGTGTGTGTTACAGTGTGTGTTACAGTGTGTGTTACAGTGTGTGTTACAGTGTGTAGTACAGTGTGTGTTACAGAGTGTGTGTGTAGTACAGTGTGTGTAGTACAGTGTGTGTTACAGTGTGTGTTACAGTGTGTGTTACAGTGTGTAGTACAGTGTGTGTTACAGTGTGTATTATAGTGTGGGTTACTGTATCATGTGCAGGGCGTAGGCTCTGGAGCAGCAGCTGCTGAAGCGGCACAGCAGGCAGCGGACGATGGAGGGGAAGTGAGACGAGAAGGAGGAGAAGGAGGAGCAGCACTCCATACACAGCAGGAGGTCTGTGGAGGAGGAGGAGTACACACTGCACCTGAACACACCACAGAGAGGGGGAGGGGTTACACACTGCACCTGAACACACCACAGAGAGGGGAGGGGTTACACAGTGTACCTGAACACACCACAGAGAGGGGGAGGAGTTACACAGTGTACCTGAACACACCACAGAGAGGGGAGGGGTTACACAGTGCACCTGAACACACCACAGAGAGGGGAGGGGTTACACAGTGCACCTGAACACACCACACAGAGGGGAGGGGTTACACAGTGTACCTGAACACACCACAGAGAGGGGGAGGGGTTACACAGTGCACCTGAACACACACCACAGAGAGGGGAGGGTTACACAGTGCACCTGAACACACCACAGAGAGGGGAGGGGTTACACAGTGTACCTGAACACACCACACAGAGGGGGAGGGGTTACACAGTGCACCTGAACACACCACACAGAGGGGGAGGGGTTACCCGGGGTTACCTCTCCACGGGCTGCGGAAGAGAAATGCTTGACGGGAAAGGACTCGCTGGTATCTCGAGCTGAGCGCTCATTGGTGGGTTTTACCCCGTGCTGCTGATGAAGCTCTCCCATTGGCTCGGCTAAAGTTTGTTGTTGTTTTGCGTCAGTTTTACGAGTCGCCACTTCCATTCACATTTTCATCATCGATCCACAATGTTTATCATCACGAAATTAACATCTATATATTTGATACTATACTTGCACTGCGTACCGTTTCATACGTTATACATCTCGTGCAGTGGTTCTGGTCGCGACCAGCGCTGGACTGGGACAGCAGACCGGCCCAAATCCATAAACAAACGAATAGTAGCGGTTCCTGACAAGAAGAATAACTCAGTATAATTTAAAAAAAGGCTATTATTCCTTTGTACGTACCAGGGGCAAACTAAACTAATTCATACAACAGGTATGTGTATCTATCAATCATTAGAAAGTAGACCTTCAAAGCCAGTGACCGAGCACTCCGCTCCTCCGCTCCCTCCACTGGCTTCCGGTAACTGCTAGAATCCACTTCAAGACCCTGGTGCTTGCGTACCATGCTGCGAATGGATCTGGCCCTTCCTACATCCAGGACATGGTTAAACCGTGCACCCCAGCACGTGCACTCCGCTCTGCATCAGCCAGACGACTCGCTGCACCCTCGCTGCACCCTCGCTGCGAGGGGGACCCAAGTTCCCATCAGCAGAAACACGTGGGTTTGCTGTCCTGGCTCCAAGATGGTGGAACGAGCTCCCATTGACATCAGGACAGCAGAAAGCTCACACACCTTCCAGACTGAAGCTCATCTCCTTCCACTCCACCTCGAGGATAGAACTGCTAACAAAGCACTTATATACTAACAAAGGACTGGCTCCTCTAAAGCCAGCTGAGGAGCACTTGAAATGCTTGGCTCTATGAAGCCTGATGCACTTTATGATTCTGTTTTCTTCCTGGTGGAACGCACTGACTGTGAGTCGCTCTGGATCAAAGCCTCAGCTCAATGTGATGTGATGTAATAGGGGGGTCTGATGGTGGTGGAGGCGGGGAGGGAGCGGATCAACAGCTTGAGCAGCTGTCAACTGGGGTATGCCCCCCCCCCCCCCCCGAAGAAAGTTTTAAAAATAACCCCTTAAATGATGACTTCTAGTGAATTTAGGGGGGGGGGCTATAGTGCCCTGCCTCCCCTTTCGATGACAGCACAATAGAGATGGGACCAGATGGGTCTACAGGATGAGTCTTGGGCTCGTCTCTCCTCTCATCGACCCTCTGACGGGACTCCCTGATGAACAGTGGTCCACACTCGATGACAGCTTGGGAGGTTTCAGCCAGGACAAGATTAAGAGCATGAGCATGGCACCACACAGGGACATGAGTGGGGGACTGGGAGGTCATCAGTGCGGAGAATCCTTTGTGCCGGCCTTGCATAGTGGATGCTGCATCTGATGCATTACCTACACACACGCCCGTGTCCAGTTTCAGACGCTCTGAGACAGGGCTGTCAAACTCAATTTCTTCGCCGGCCACATCAGCATTATGGTTGCACTCAAAGGGCCGGTTGTAACTTTAAGACTATATATCAAAATATATATAAATATTTAATATATATAAAATAATGTATTATATTACATCATCATGCCTCTGCATTGGATTATTATCGGATAGGGTAATAACTTCATAATTAACTACGTCTGAAAGCAGAAGTCTGGGGCAAATCATTGCAAGTCTCCTCACTGAGAAAGTTACAAAATGATTTAAAAAATCTAATTATGAGAAAAAATTTATATTTTGAAGAAAAAAAGTCAAGTTCTGAGAAAAAAGTCAAATTTGAGATGCATTGTGGGATATGTAGTTTATGGGCAACGTGCTTCTGTAAATCGGCATGTAACCGTATAATCTTCTTTGCGATCTCTTGAGGGGCCGCATGAAATGAAGTCGCGGGCCGGATTTGGCCCCCGGGCCTTGAGTTTGACACCCCTGCTCTAAGACCTCTGAGAGCGAGTGTGTCCGGCGTGGCACTTCACTAACGCCACGAGCCTCCGTGCTCCGTCTCATTGCATATCTTAAGAGGACTGAACACTGACCCTGAGAGGTTCTGTCTTGTGTTGCGTCCCGCTGAACAGAAGACATCCGGCCCTCAGGACATCACTGGAGACACTTCCTTTGATGAGACGACCATCCGTTTCTATGATGGAGTTAGCAGTAGCTTTGGAGAGTGGGGGGTGAGAGACCCTCGACCTCTGTTCCACTGGATTGGTGCCATGTCTTGCTCTTCTCCACGCAGTCATCCAGATGCTCTCTTAAGCAGACATCATACCTTCCTAATAAGGGATGAGCTCCAAAGAGTTACCGGTCCACGGTGTTGTCAGCCAGCATGCTCCCTCACTCTCCACCTGCCTGCACATCCACCACACGCTCCAGAACCTGACGTCTCTTTCCGACGTGTTCCCGATGAGCCGACATCTGACTGCCAGCAAACATGCTCTCCACGTCTGCTTCAGAGGCCGTAAGAAGGACGCCTGAGCACAGGGTGAATGTGTGATGCTCTTTCCGTGCTCCTCAGTGCGCCTCCAGTCGGACAGTCCAGTTATAGCTGAGCCTCCTCTTCCCAAAGCCAGACACACAACACATGACGTCCCTTGCCATGTGTAAGCCGCTTTCTGCTGCTGCCATCTTCACAGGTGAACCTTCTGCACAACTGGAGTTCTGGTGTGTTGCTGTTCTAAAAAGAGATAAAGTCCTCCTGCTCTCTGCTCTCCTCCTCTGGGGGTGCTGCCAACACAATGATACAGAATGATGGCTTCCCTGATAGAGGTCCATACAGATAGGCATTGACACAATGCCACACAGTTCATGGTCAAAACTACATGTGTGCCTCCATTTTTATCTATTTCCATATTATTCATTCTATATATTGTCCAAACTACCACAACAAGCTGACTGTAAACAATGTGTCCCAGAAGACCACAACACAAGCGGCCAGCTGACGGTAAGGGTTCATGAACGGTGGTTCACTTTCAATGAGACAGCGCATCAGAGTCCCATTGAGCTGTATTTAACTCGCCAGGGGAAACCTAAAGAAGCCAGCGTACCAGCTGGTAGGCTGACGAATCTTTCTCTTATAATGTGTCTTATTAGTCACTACAGAGTATCATAACCTTAATCCTTTCCTAATTGTCTCGCGCTGATCTCTCTCCCTCTCATCGTCTTCCTCACCACCGATATCGGCCACGGGTCAGAAGAAGACGGACCTGTACTAAACATGTCGGCTATTTTGACACAAGCGGCAGCACCAGCACGAAGGGCCTGCTTTCTCTGCTCCCCTTTTCGCTTGGCCTTCGCCTTTTCTAACTCGAACTTTTCTTTCTCTCTAAACAAAGTGTCAGTTTGGCTTCCACGGCCGGCTCCCCTCCTGGGGCGTGATGTGATGATGCACACCGAGCGGCCCAAGGGGGAGGTGATCAAAGATTTGATCGGGCCGGCCCAGTGTCAATTCCTAAACACATTTAACCAGAGGGCCAATCTACCCGTCTCATGGGCGGCCCAGAAGGCTCGTCGGCCCACCGGGAAAATGCCCCGTATGCCAGATGGCCAGCCCTGATGGCAGCCCCCTGCTGGACACTGCTTTCCTTTCTCTCCTGCAACATAGTTACAAGAAACAGAGAGTACAATGACATTCCCATTCAAAGCGGGTCGCGGATGTAGAGGGAGCTGTGGACCCCTGGTGGCTGCAGGCTGCACTGCACCTCAGCACCAACCGGCTCACTCCACACTCCCTCAGATGACGCTACAGTTTCAGGTTTTATTCCAGATTCCCCATCCTGCTGGTGTCCCGCCTCTTCAGGTTATGTCTATATTATATCTAAATCTGGTGTAAATACTTACTAAATTGTTTCCTTTAAAATATTTATTTTTTATTATGCTTATATATTTATGTTTTTACCAACTCACGTACAATGAGTTAGAGCGCTAGCCAATAGGAGCGCAAGTATAGAGGTTAATAAATGTTCCTAGAGGTTTATAAAGATATATAAGGTGCTGTTTACACGGGAACGAAACGGGTTCTATCCGCTACTTTTCTCTCGCGTTCGTTCACAGGCCGTAACATAAAACGCGGAAACGGACCCCGCAAACGATAACGGGTCCCAAGGTGGATAGATCTGCAACTGGAACGCTCTGGGGGGGCAAGCGGCTCCATGTGTACGTATAGCCCCGCCACAGCAGTTAGTGCAACATCTACAGCTCCTCGACCACAACCATCAGCAACAAGTAGACATGGAGAACTGCATGAACTGCATGTTGCTAAATCCACCGCGGAGAATAAACAGAAGCCATGGCAACCATGCTCGGGGGGTCTTCTTCGCTGCTTTTGGTGTATTTTGTGGCGGCAGCAGCGCCACTTACAGGCCCGGCATAAGTACTACATCATCTCCAGCGGGTCGAGCGGTCTCGTGTGAAAGGACACGTTAATTGAGCCGTATCCGTGTGAACGGATATCGAACTCGGTTTGTTTGCGTATCGTTTGCGTTCCCGTATAAATGGGGCCTAAGTTTAACCCCCACCTGATGCTGGGGGCTTGGCAGCGGCCTTGCTTCCTGGGGGGGGGGTCTCTGGAGGGGGGAGCACCTCTCCCTCTTGATGTTGATTGGCTGAATGAGGGAGGAGGAGCTCTTGTGCGGGCGGCCCCTCCCAGAGGTCAGAGGTGGCGGCTTCCCGTACGTCCGGATGGTCACCTGAGGACAGACACAATTATCTATGTGGAAATAAAACATTAAACATTTGAAAATTAAGTATTTCTATTTTGTTTTCAGCGGGACAATTTCCCTGTAACACGCTTAGTGTTCACACACTGATTATAGCCGCTCACTGAGTGTCTCATATTAACACACACACACACACACACACACTGACCTTTGACCCCGGCGGCAGACCCTCCAGCTGGGGGGGGGCGGCGGGCACTGCGATGGTGCTCCACTTTGTGCTGCATCTTGTCCTGCAGGAGGACGAACTGCAGCCGGCAGCGATTACAGTGGTACGGCTCTTGAGTCTGTCACACACACAGACACACAGACACACACACACACACACACACACACACACACACACACACAGACACACAATTAGCTGCACCACATGACAATGAGCCGCTGCTTGATGATTCTTTTTTTTCTAATTCAAATTTGTATTGAATTTTCCATTCAGAACAAAGGAACATTGGAGGTGCACGGCGTGGTCCTGGCATTGAGATTAAGAGACACACACCAAGTACTTAGTACCCCCATGGAACTAAGTACAGATCGCGTTCACACCGGAATAAGTTCCCTGAGGGAAGATCAGGCAAATGAAGCCGCTGACGTCACTTCTTCTTCTTCTGCTTTGGGTTTACTGGCAGGCCGCAAACCACTTCACGGCGTATACTGCCGCCCGGAGTCCCCGGCCAGAAGTCCTTGGAGTTGGGGACTGGCTTCAGTAGAAGCTGCTGTGAGTCCCAGTTTTACGGGGCGTGGTTTGCAATTGGCCCAGCCAATCAGAAATTGGTACTCTTTTCTCCCCGGGATAGCCCCACCTCTCTAGCAGGCTCTCAACATGGGGGTCAAAGTTCTCTGAACCAAGTGCTCTTTTTGGTGTGAACGCAACATTCCAGGCACTAACGGAACTAAACGGGAAAGGTACGTGGACAAGTACTCCGGCGTGAACGCGCCTAATTAGGTATATCGGCAGTGGGAAATAAAGTGTGCAATTCTTGGTAAACATTCAAATGAAATGGAGTCTCCGTCTGCCTTTATGTCCAGAAACGCTCCCAAGGGTTCTGCTGGAGGATTCTTAAAGAACAGCTACGGCACTGAGAGCTGCGGGGCTGACGCTGCATCGTGACACCTGTCCTCAATGACCTCCAACCAGGGGGGCCCAGGGGACACACCTTCTCCACCTGTGTTTGTGTGACCTGCAGTGAATATGATGGTGTAAACTGTGTGTGTGTGTGTGTGTGTGTGTGTGTGTTACCTGGTGTCTCAGCAGGTGCTGTTGGAAGCTGGCAGCGGTCTTGCACACCTTGAGGCAGAACAGGCACATCAGGAAGGCTGTGTCTCTGTGGACACTGGTGAAGTGCCTCAGGACGTCCGAGTAGAAGGACGAGCGGTACGAACACACCTGAGGTAACGAGGACAGAACACACCTCAGTTAACGAGGACAGAACACACCTGAGCTAACGAGGACAGAACACACCTCAGTTAACGAGGACAGAACACACCTGAGCTAACGAGGACAGAACACACCTCAGTTAACGAGGACAGAACACACCTGAGCTAACGAGGACAGAACACACCTCAGCTAACGAGGATAGAACACACCTGAGGTAACGAGGACAGAACACACCTGAGGTAACTAGGACAGAACGCACCTCAGGTAACGAGGACAGAACACACCTCAGTTAACGAGGACAGAACACACCTCAGATAACGAGGACAGAACACACCTGAGCTAACGAGGACAGAACACACCCGAGGTAACGAGGACAGAACACACCCGAGGTAACGAGGACAGAACACACCAGCTAACGAGGACAGAACACACCTGAGATAACGAGGACAGAACACACCTGAGGTAACGAGGACAGAACACACCCCAGTTAACGAGGACAGAACACACCTGAGATAACGAGGACAGAACACACCTGAGATAACGAGGACAGAACACACCTGAGGTAACGAGGACAGAACACACCTCAGATAACGAGGACAGAACACACCTGAGCTAACGAGGACAGAACACACCCGAGGTAACGAGGACAGAACACACCCGAGGTAACGAGGACAGAACACACCCGAGGTAACGAGGACAGAACACACCCGAGGTAACGAGGACAGAACACACCTGAGGTAACGAGGACAGAACACCCTGAGGTAACTAGGACAGAACACACCTCAGATAACGAGGACAGACCACACCTGAGATAACGAGGACAGAACACACCTGAGCTAACTAGGACAGAACACACCTCAGTTAACGAGGACAGACCACACCTGAGATAACGAGGTCAGAACACACCTGAGGTAACGAGGACAGAACACACCTGAGCTAACGAGGACAGAACCCCCTGAGGTAATGAGGACAGAACACACCTCAGATAACGAGGACAGAACACACCTGAGCTAACGAGGACAGAACACACCCGAGGTAACGAGGACAGAACACACCCGAGGTAACGAGGACAGAACACAACTGAGATAACGAGGACAGAACACACCTGAGGTAACAAGGACAGAACACACCTCAGATAACGAGGACAGAACACACCCCAGTTAACGAGGACAGAACACACCTGAGATAACGAGGACAGAACACACCTGAGGTAACGAGGACAGAACACACCTCAGATAACGAGGACAGAACACACCCGAGCTAACGAGGACAGAACACACCCGAGGTAACGAGGACAGAACACACCTGAGGTAACGAGGACAGAACACACCTGAGGTAACGAGGACAGAACACACCTCAGCTAACGAGGACAGAACACACCTGAGCTAACGAGGACAGAACACACCTCAGGTAACGAGGACAGAACACACCTGAGATAACGAGGACAGAACACACCTGAGCTAACGAGGACAGAACACACCTGAGCTAACGAGGACAGAACACACCCCAGTTAACGAGGACAGAACACACCTGAGCTAACGAGGACAGAACACACCTGAGGTAACGAGGACAGAACACACCTGAGGTAACGAGGACAGAACACACCTGAGGTAACGAGGACAGAACACACCTCAGCTAACGAGGACAGAACACACCTCAGCTAACGAGGACAGAACACACCTGAGCTAACTAGGACAGAACACACTCAAGTTAACGAGGACAGACCACACCTGAGATAACGAGGACAGAACACACCTGAGGTAACGAGGACAGAACACACCTCAGATAACGAGGACAGAACACACCTGAGCTAACGAGGACAGAACACACCTGAGGTAACGAGGACAGAACACACCTGAGGTAACGAGGACAGAACACACCTGAGGTAACGAGGATAGAACACACCTGAGATAACGAGGACAGAACACACCTGAGGTAACTAGGACAGAACGCACCTCAGGTAACGAGGACAGAACACACCTCAGTTAACGAGGACAGAACACACCTCAGATAACGAGGACAGAACACACACCTGAGCTAACGAGGACAGAACACACCCGAGGTAACGAGGACAGAACACACCCGAGGTAACGAGGACAGAACACACCCGAGGTAACGAGGACAGAACACACCTCAGCTAACGAGGACAGAACACACCTGAGCTAACGAGGACAGAACACACCTCAGCTAACGAGGACAGAACACACCTGAGATAACGAGGACAGAAACACACCTGAGGTAACGAGGACAGAACACACCTGAGGTAACGAGGACAGAACACACCCCAGTTAACGAGGACAGAACACACCTGAGATAACGAGGACAGAACACACCTGAGGTAACGAGGACAGAACACACCTCAGATAACGAGGACAGAACACACCCGAGCTAACGAGGACAGAACACACCCGAGAGGTAACGAGGACAGACACACCTGAGGTAACGAGGACAGAACACACCTGAGGTAACGAGGACAGAACACACCTCAGCTAACGAGGACAGAACACACTGAGCTAACGAGGACAGAACACACCTCAGGTAACGAGGACAGAACACACCTGAGATAACGGGACAGAACACACCTGAGCTAACGAGGACAGAACACACCTGAGCTAACGAGGACAGAACACACCCCAGTTAACGAGGACAGAACACACCTGAGCTAACGAGGACAGAACACACCTGAGGTAACGAGGACAGAACACACCTGAGGTAACGAGGACAGAACACACCTGAGTAACGAGGACAGAACACACCTCAGCTAACGAGGACAGAACACCCTCAGCTAACGAGGACAGAACACACCTGAGCTAACGAGGACAGAACACACCTGAGGTAACGAGGACAGAACACACCTGAGGTAACGAGGACAGAACACACCTGAGGTAACGAGGACAGAACACACCTGAGATAACGAGGACAGAAACACCTCAGGTAACGAGGACAGAACACACCTCAGGTAACGAGGACAGAACACACCTAGTAACGAGGACAGAACACACCTGAGCTAACGAGGACAGAACACACCTGAGCTAACGAGGACAGAACACACCTGAGCTAACGAGGACAGAACACACCTGAGGTAACGAGGACAGAACACACCTGAGGTAACGAGGGAAGAACACACCTGAGGTAACGAGGACAGAACACACCTGAGTAACGAGGACAGAACACACCTGAGGTAACGAGGACAGAACACACCTGCTAATGAGGACAGAACACACCTGAGGTAACGAGGACAGAACACACCTGAGGTAACGAGGACAGAACACACCTGAGCTAACGAGGACAGAACACACCTGAGTTAACGAGGACAGAACACACCTCAGGTAACGAGGACAGAACACACCTGAGCTAACGAGGACAGAACACACCTGAGCTAACGAGGACAGAACACACCTCAGGTAACGAGGACAGCACACACCTGAGTTAACGAGGACAGCCTGGGTCCTAGGTCATAGGACACACAGGTTAACGAGGTCAGACTCACCTGGCAGACGTAGGGCATCTCTCCTGGTTTGTGGATGGACTTCATGTGGTTTAAGAAGGTCGACTCGTTCTCAAAGGCCCACTCGCAGATCCGACATATACCTGAGAGAGGGAGACAGGTGAGTCCTCAGAGAGGGAGGGAGGTGAGTCCTGAGAGAGGGAGAGGTGAGTCCTGAGAGAGGGAGACAGGTGAGTCCTCAGAGAGGGAGACAGGTGAGTCCTGAGAGAGGGAGACAGGTGAGTCCTGAGAGAGGGAGACAGGTGAGTCCTCAGAGAGGGAGACAGGTGAGTCCTCAGAGAGGGAGACAGGTGAGTCCTGAGAGAGGGAGACAGGTGAGTCCTCAGAGAGGGAGACAGGTGAGTCCTCAGAGAGGAGACAGGTGAGTCCTGAGAGAGGGAGACAGGTGAGTCCTGAGAGAGGGAGACAGGTGAGTCCTCAGAGAGGGAGACAGGTGAGTCCTCAGAGAGGGAGACAGGTGAGTCCTCAGAGAGGGGAGACAGGTGAGTCCTCAGAGAGGGAGACAGGTGAGTCCTCAGAGAGGGAGACAGGTGAGTCCTGAGAGGGGAGACAGGTGAGTCCTCAGAGAGGGAGACAGGTGAGTCCTGAGAGAGGGAGACAGGTGAGTCCTGAGGGGGAGGAGTCCAGCAGGACGTTGTGTGTTCTTACAGGTGGACGGGGCGGGGCCGTGCACCTGCTCCAGGTGGCTCTGCAGCTGATGACCAGACGAGAACTGTCGGTAACAAAACGTACAGACCCTCCTCTCGTCACCTGAGCCGCCTCCTCCAATCAGCTTCGAGTGCTGCATCATGTGCTGCATGTACCTGTGAAACAGAGACAACGAGCAGCCGCTGATTACACGGGACCAGGTGTTTGCTCAGTGTGCTCAGGTGTGTTCAGGTGTGTTCAGGTGTGTCCATGTGTTTCATGTGTGTTCAGGTGTGTGTTCAGGTGTGTCCATGTGTGTTCATGTGTGTTCAGGTGTGTTCAGGTGTGTCCAGGTGTGTTCAGGGTGTTCAGGTGTGTTCAGGTGTGTCCAGGTGTGTTCATGTGTGTTCAGGCGTCATCAGGTGTGTTCAGGTGTGTTCAGGCGTCATCAGGTGTGTCCAGGTGTGTTCATGTGTGTTCAGGTGTGTCCAGGTGTGTTCAGGCGTCATCAGGTGTGTCCAGGTGTGTTCAGGTGTGTTCAGGCGTCATCAGGTGTGTCCAGGTGTGTCCATGTGTGTCCAGGTGTGTTCATGTGTGTTCAGGTGTGTCCATGTGTGTTCATGTGTGTTCAGGTGTGTTCAGGTGTGTTCAGGTGTGTTCAGGTGTGTTCAGGTGTGTCCAGGTGTGTTCAGGTGTGTTCAGGTGTGTTCAGGTGTGTCCAGGTGTGTTCAGTGTGTTCAGGCGTCATCAGGTGTTCAGGTGTGTTCAGGCGTCATCAGGTGTGTCCAGGTGTGTTCATGTGTGTTCAGGTGTGTCCAGGTGTGTTCAGGCGTCATCAGGTGTGTCCAGGTGTGTTCAGGTGTGTTCAGGCGTCATCAGGTGTGTCCAGGTGTGTCCAGGTGTGTTCAGGTGTGTTCAGGTGTGTTCAGTGTGTTCAGGCGTCATCAGGTGTGTCCAGGTGTGTTAAGGTGTGTTCAGGTGTGTTCAGGCGTCATCAGGTGTGTCCAGGTGTGTTCAGGTGTGTTCAGGTGTGTTCAGGTGTGTTCAGGCGTCATCAGGTGTGTCCAGGTGTGTTCAGGTGTGTTCAGGTGTGTCCAGGTGTGTTCAGGTGTGTTCAGGTGTGTTCAGGTGTGTTCAGGCGTCATCAGGTGTGTCCAGGTGTGTTCAGGCGTCATCAGGTGTGTTCAGGTGTGTTCAGGTGTGCTCAGGTGTGCTCAGGTGTGTTCAGGTGTGTCCAGGTGTGTTCAGGTGTGTCCATGTGTGTTCAGGTGTGCTCAGGTGTGTTCAGGTGTGTCCAGGTGTGTCCAGGTGTGTCCAGGTGTGCTCAGGTGTGTTCAGGTGTGTCCAGGTGTGTTCAGGTGTGTCCAGGTGTGCTCAGGTGTGTCCATGTGTGTTCAGGCGTCATCAGGTGTGTCCAGGGTGTGTTCAGGTGTGTTCAGGTGTGTCCAGGTGTGTTCAGGTGTGTTCAGGTGTGTTCAGGTGTGTTCAGGTGTGTTCAGGCGTCATCAGGTGTGTCCAGGTGTGTTCAGGCGTCATCAGGTGTGTTCAGGTGTGTTCAGGTGTGCTCAGGTGGCTCAGGTGTGTTCAGGTGTGTCCATGTGTGTTCAGGTGTGTTCAGGTGTGTCCATGTGTGTTCAGGTGTGTCCATGTGTGTTCAGGTGTGTTCAGTGTGTTCAGGTGTGTTCAGGTTGTCCATGTGTGCTCAGGTGTGTTCAGGCGTCATCAGGTGTGTCCATGTGTGTTCAGGTGTGTCCAGGTGTGTTCAGGTGTGTCCATGTGTGTTCAGGTGTGTTCAGGTGTTATCAGGTGTGTCCACGTGTGTTCAGGCGTCATCAGGTGTGTCCATGTGTGTTCAGGTGTGTCCAGGTGTGTCCAGGTGTGTCCAGGTCTGTCCAGGTGTGTTCAGGTGTGTTGCTCACCTCAGGTTGTTGTCGGACTCGTCAGAGCAGATCTGACAGGTGAAGCAGGAGCTGTCCATGGGGAGGAAAGTCATCGTAATCAGGTTGCCCCCAGCCGTCCCGTAGTAAAACTCTTCCACGCTCATCACCACCTGGGGGGGGTCGGAGGTCGGCGGTAACCTGGTGGGGGAGAGGGGGCGGGTCCAGGAGAGGGGGCGGGGCCAGGAGCTGCAAGACACGAAGACGTCACATGACTTTCAGCTTGTGCTGGTAGTTGTGAACTCCAGATTCACACTGCGTGAGTTGCTCCGCCATAAACGTATAAGCTATATTTATTATTATTATTTAGCAATAATTATAAGAATAATACTGATCTAATAACAGAGTTTTGTTCTTCAACAACTTTTTTATAACAAATCTTTATTGTCATTTCCCTTTTCCAGGAATCTCAACAGAAGATAATGAGATATTAATTATTAATACAATAAATGATTGCATACATTTACAGTTTCTTATTCCTCCAGTGTGGTAGCTAACAGAAGTTAAATCCATTTATCTTTCTTCTTCTCAAATAATCAGGAAATTAAGTTGTAAAAACAATAACTTCTCTCGTTCAGATTAATGTGGTCGGGTTGTTTTCCTTCTTTGGGAAACACCGCTGTGTCAAATGTCCCACTTGGGTTGCCGTACGTGGCGGTCCAATAAGGAGGAACAACTCACGCAGTGCAGATCAGTTAGTCACACAAATCGGGTAGTAACAGTAAGTGCAGGGTGGATCCAGAGTCCAGGTCTGCTTATACCTGCAGGAGGAACTAGCCGCTAGCTGCTAGCCGCTAGCGGTTAGCTGCTAGCCGCTAGCTGTTAGCTGCTAGCCGCTAGCTGCTAGCCGCTAGCTGTTAGCTGCTAGCCGCTAGCCGCGCTGCTAGCCGCAGATTGGCATATCTCCATTCAGTGAAGTGAATGTTGGGTAAAGATTTTTATAATGAAGGCGTTATGATAAGATAATGAATTGAATGGCTTTAAGCATCCTGTTTGCTCTTTTGAATACTGTCGTCATGTTCCTCCATCACTGTCTGCTTTTTAAACATTGTGTATCTGTCCTGTACTTTAGGTTCTGCTGATTGAACCGTTAGAGTTCTTCTTTTATTGATTGTAAGCTGGTCCTGGGTTCCTATGAAGCCACTTCTGAGTAAAGTGTATTGCTAATAAGACTTTAAGGTGCCGCAGGAGTAATGATATGAATCAGAGCTGCACCGTACATCTGGTTAATCTGATGAGGCCATTGGCCGAGCCGGAGGGCAGGGAGGGGGGGCCGGCCAGCTTCAGGGGGTTTGCCCCGCCCACCTGGGTCATCTGGAGGTTAACTTGAAAACAAAACAAACAACATCAGTAATAATCCAGACGTCTCAGTCCTCGCTTCTGATTGGCAGAGAGACGGACCAGGTGAGATACAGATGACTTAAGGTGAGTTACAGGTGAGTTACAGGTGACTACAGGTGAGTTCAGGTGACTACAGGTGAGATACAGGTGAGAATAGGTTAGCTAAAGATGACTACAGGTGAGATACACGTGTTTACAGGTTACCAGAGGTGAGTTCAGGTGAGTTCAGGTGACTACAGGTGAGTTCAGGTGACTACAGGTGAGTTCAGGTGAGTTCAGGTGACTACAGGTGAGTTCAGGTGACTACAGGTGAGTTCAGGTGACTTCAGGTGAGTTCAGGTGAGTTCAGGTGAGTTCAGGTGACTACAGGTGAGTTCAGGTGACTACAGGTGAGTTCAGGTGACTTCAGGTGAGTTCAGGTGAGTTCAGGTGACTTCAGGTGACTACAGGTGAGTTCAGGTGACTACAGGTGAGTTCAGGTGACTACAGGTGAGTTCAGGTGACTACAGGTGAGTTCAGGTGAGTTCAGGTGACTACAGGTGACTACAGGTGACTACAGGTGAGTTCAGGTGACGACAGGTGACTACAGGTGACGACAGGTGACTACAGGTGACTACAGGTGAGTTCAGGTGAGTTCAGGTGACTACAGGTGAGTTCAGGTGAGTTCAGGTGACTACAGGTGAGTTCAGGTGAGTTCAGGTGACTGCAGGTGAGTTCAGGTGACTACAGGTAACTACAGGTGACTACAGGTGAGTTCAGGTGACTACAGGTGAGTTCAGGTGAGTTCAGGTGACTACAGGTGAGTTCAGGTGACTTCAGGTGAGTTCAGGTGACTACAGGTGAGTTCAGGTGAGTTCAGGTGACTACAGGTGAGTTCAGGTGAGTTCAGGTGAGTTCAGGTGAGTTCAGGTGACTACAGGTGAGTTCAGGTGAGTTCAGGTGACTACAGGTGAGTTCAGGTGACTACAGGTGAGTTCAGGTGAGTTCAGGTGAGTTCAGGTGACTACAGGTGACTACAGGTGAGTTCAGGTGACTACAGGTGAGTTCAGGTGACTACAGGTGAGTTCAGGTGACTTCAGGTGAGTTCAGGTGACTACAGGTGAGTTCAGGTGACTACAGTTGAGTTCAGGTGAGTTCAGGTGAGTTCAGGTGACTACAGGTGAGTTCAGGTGACTACAGGTGGCAGAGACACTGACCAGGGGGGGCGCTGCGGATCTTCAGGAGGGGGCCTCTGGAGGGGGCGGGGCCTGTCCTGTCCTGAGAGACCGGGGACACGCCTACACTGGGCCGGACCAGCTGACCCAGAGCCGCAGCTGTGGGGACAGGAAGCAGAGATCAGTTGACCGCAAGGATCTAATCTGATGAGGCCATTGGCCAGGTGAGTTCAGGTGACCTACCCTGGATGAGGGTGAGAGGCTGCATTGTCTGGCCCGGCTGCAGGCTCAGCAGCAGAGGACCGTGGTTCATCATCGGGAAACCCTGCAGGGAAATCACAAGAACAGAGATAAGTAACAATTAAAGAGTGATATGTCATAAAGAGTGATATGTCAAAGAGTGATATGACATAAAGAGTGATATGTCATAAATAATAGAACAGCTTGAGTTTGAAATCCTTCCTCCAGCGAAAATGTACTTAAAATGTACTTAACTACAGCACTGAAAATCTAAAGAATTCAGTGTCTGTGCTACCCTGACCAGGTAAGAACAATACCTGCTGACTCCGCAATCTCTGCAAGTTATTTTTGTTTAAATAGACCTCGGTTTCATTTATTCTGCTCTGTATAATTGTTCTGTAGTGATTCTAGCTACAATTGTGCTTTTGTGAGATATTGAAAATCTCAGATCTGCTGCAAATAACCTGTGTGTCCTTGGGCAAGACACTTCACCTGAACTTGCTCCAGTGGGTATTGTCCACAGTTTCTGACCATTGCATGTATGATATGTGTAATGTGTGTATATGTAAAGCGCTTTGAGTCATTGAAAAAGCGCTATAATAAATGTAAGGAATTATTATTAGGGCCCGAGCACGAGAGTGCTAGGACCCAACGGCGTCCTAGCACGAAGTGCAAGGATACCTATTGTTATTCGTGGTATTATTATTATTATTATATAATTACGGAATCCTTGTTTTCAGCCTTTAGGATGCTGAAAAAGTTGTATAATTTTGCACGGACGCCAGGACCGGTTGAAAAAATTTGATATTCTGAGTCAATGAGTTCAAATTGTCCAACCTGCTCGCTAGCGCCACCTATTTCAATTCCATTTTGGAAAAATTCACAAAGTCCCACCGTAACTCCGAATGACCTGACATTTTGCAAACATATCCGGGTGGGACCTGCTCTACAAATAATCCAATCGGAATCTTTAGCTCCGCCTACTTTTTTTTTTTTTAAATTAGCATAATTTTCAAAACACTTAAATATTCACTTAAATTTCAATTTTTAGTTTATCAACACCAAACTTCGTATACAGTATTGCCGGAGGGTCATACACATTACCCTAGGAGATGAGCATGTTCAAACGATAATTATTTCCGCCATGAATTAAAACGTACTCGCAAAAAGGTGGGGCTTAGAAAGAAATTATCATAATTCATCAACAATGTATCCAAACATCACAGATTTTGGTGAAACGTTGAGTCTGTCTTGGGGAATAGGCACACCAAAGTATTTTCATTTTGGACTATAGGGGGCGCCAAAAACACCGCCAATTTATAACTCAAGAGCGGATGGACTAATCTTTTTGTTTTTTGTTTACACATACTCTCGGGGCAACTACGAACTTAGATTCAAAGTGTCCGCAACAAATTCAGAATGTGGGCGTGGCCTATACATTATTTTTTAATTGCGATAGCATAAAATGAGCTTCGGACGCAAAACTTGGGACACACGTCAGAGCCCAGGACCTTTTCGAAAATGTAAAAAAAAAACGTACATTTTCAAAAGACTGCTCACTAGCGCCCCCTATTGTGTGGTAGTCACATATAGTTTCTCAAAACTTCACGAATTTTGGCACAGACATTTCTCATGGAATTGCGGATATATTTGTACATACATTCCATTAGCCCCGCCCCACAAAAAGTCGGCCATTTTGAAATATGTGCGTTTTTTCAGCCATTTTACGCACGTTCTTGCGAACTCCTCCTAGGGGAATGATCGGAAAAATTCCAATGCAGGACAGGTTTAGCCCCTATCCCATATGATACTTAATTGAGGAGCACATTTTTGAAAAATTACTCGTGGAGGTCGTAAGCTAACAGCGAATACACCATTTTTGACGATTTACATGTCGCAAATTACTCCAAAACCACTCGGATATAGTTATTCCGATATTCACGAAACGCTGTATACATATTGCTATTATGATGCACACATATTTCAAATTGCCTTCCATTAGCCCCGCCCCCCAGAAAGTCGGCCATTTTGAAAAATGTGCGTTTTTCTGCCATTTTACGCACGGTTCTTGCGAACTCCTCCTAGGGGAATGATTGGAAAAATTCCAATGCAGGACAGGTTCAGCCCCTATCCCATATGATACTTAATTGAGGAGCACATTTTTGAAAAATTACTCGTGGAGGTCGTAAGCTAACAGCGAATACACCATTTTGACGATTTACATGTCACAAATTCATCCAAACTACTACATTTCCATTTTTGGAAACCTTTACAAAGTGGCACCGTAACTCAGAATTACCTGAAATTTTGCCCACTTATTCGGGTGGACCTACTCTACATAGTATGTCCTGGAACCCGAAAGCTCCACCTCCTTCATTTTTTTTAATTACCATAATGTTAAAAACAGTGAAATATTCACTTAAATTTCAAATTTTGGTTTTTCAACACCAAACTCAGTATACAGTATCGCTGGAGGGTCAGACAGATTATCGTAGGGAATGAGCATGTTCAGTCGATAAATGTGGCCGTCAGTACTCTAAACGTGTTCGCAAAAAGGCGGGGCTTAGATAGAAATGCTCATAATTCATCAACAATGTACCAAAAAAACATACATTTTGGTGGTAGGGTTCAGTCTGTATTGGGGAATAAGCACAAAAAGTAATATCCATTTTGGACTATAGGGGGCGCCAAAAACATGACAAATGTATAACTCATGAAATGATGGACGAAATCTTTTTTTATTTTTTAGACATACTCTGGGGATGAGTATGGACTTATATTGAAAGTGTCACAACGAATGATAATTGTGGGCGTGGCCTGTACTTTTTTTTTTATGACGATGTGCTTAAATGTGTTTCGGTACGCAAAACTTGGACACGCATCACAGCCCACGACTTTTCAAGAATGTATAAAAAAAACGTAATTTTTCAAAAATACTGCTCACTAGCGCCCCCTATTGTGTGGTAGTCACATATAAGTCTCAGAACTTCACGAATTTTGGCACAGACATTCCTCATGGAATTGCGGACATATTTGTACATACATTCTATTAGCCCCGCCCCCCAGAAAGTTGCCCATTTTGAAATATGTGCGTTTTTCAGCCATTTTACGCACGTTCTTGCAAACTCCTAGGGGAATGATCGGAAAAATTCCAATGCAGCACAGGTTCAGCCCCTATCCCATATGATACTTAATTGAGGAGCACATTTTTGAAAAATTACTCGTGGAGGTCGTAAGCTAACAGCGAATACACAATTTTGACGATTTACATGTCGCAAATTACTCCAAACTACTCGGATATAGTTATTCCGATATTGACGAAACGCTGTATACATATTGCTATTATGATTGCACACATATTTCAAATTGCCTTCTATTAGCTCCGCCCCCCAGAAAGTCGGCCATTTTGAAAAATGTGCGTTTTTCAGCCATTTTACGCACGTTCTTGCGAACTCCTCCTTGGGGAATGATCGGAAAAATTCCAATGCAGGACAGGTTCAGCCCCTATCCCATATGATACTTAATTGAGGAGCACATTTTTGAAAAATTACTCGTGGAGGTCGTAAGCTAACAGCGAATACACAATTTGACGATTTACATGTCGCAAATTACTCCAAACTACTCGGATATAGTTATTCCGATATTGACGAAACGCTGTATACATATTGCTATTATGATTGCACACATATTTCAAATTGCCTTCTATTAGCTCGCCCCCCAGAAAGTCGGCCATTTTGAAAAATGTGCGTTTTCAGCCATTTTACGCACGTTCTTGCGAACTCCTCCTAGGGGAATGATCGGAAAAATTCCAATGCAGGACAGGTTCAGCCCCTATCCCATATGATACTTAATTGAGGAGCACATTTTTGAAAAATTACTCGTGGAGGTCGTAAGCTAACAGCGAATACACCATTTTTGACCCTTTACATGTCGGCAAATTACTCCAAACTACTCGGATATAGTTATTCTGATATTCACGAAACGCTGTATACATAGTGCTATTATGATTGCACAATATTTCAAATTGGCTTTTATTAGCCCCGCCCCCCAGAAAGTCAGCCATTTTGAAAAATGTGCGTTTCTCATGCATTTTAAGCACATTTGAGCAAAGTCCTCCTAGGGGAAATGTTCCAAAAAATTCCAATCCAGCACAAATTCTGCCATATCCAATGTGATGCTAAATTGTGAAGAAATTAGTTGCTTAGCTGAATCGAGGACCTCGTAAGCTAACGGAGAATATACCTTTTTGGACCATTTATATGTCAGATAAGCTACTGAAACCTGCCTGTCTGCCTCGCACATCAACGCTCACAAACACACAGACACACCTACACGTTCTACAACACACACAAACAGCTCCTAAAGCATATAATAAATATAAATATTAGGCTACAGCCCTTGTATTTATTAAGTGAAGCACCATATGGTTTCATGAAAAAATCTCCTAAAGCCTACAAATAAACACAACCCCCCCTCCCCCACACAAACACTTTCTCTGTCTATAAGGCTTAACAGTTACATTGTTCAATCATGCTTTAGCAACCATGTCTTTATTATGATCTCTTGTTTTCTCTGTGATTACCACAATTCTGGAGAAATGGATCTGCTGGGGAACGACCCTTACTTTGAAAAGTGCACGGAAAATCAGAAGGACAGAGCTGCCACCTGAGGTGCTGGATAAAGCAAGCCTGAACAGCGCTCAGGAACATCATCCACCCAAAACCTCCACTGACTGCAGTACAGACGTATGAGTGTAGACGTGTAGAGCTCATCACTGCTGTCACTTCAGCCTTACATACTTTTACATATAATTAAAACATTACATCTGTGTGCCATATAGTACTTGTCATTTTGCATATACTGTATATACTTATTACATTGCATTGGTCTTTAATTTGAAATACTGTCTACACTTAATCTACAACTTCTTCTCATATTATTGAATCTACATTGTGGTTGTTATATATGTATCTGTTATCTTGCACTTCTTTGCGTCTTAGGTTTACATTTTAATTGTTGCTGTGACGGACTGCGGAGCTGAGCAAAACACACACTAACAGTTAGACCAAACACACTTAGCTATTCCATCTACCTCTGGAACTAGCTAAACTAGTTATAAATATGTTTATTCTTCACTGTCGGCATATCGCTACCTGGTTGATGCAGGAAAAATGGTACCAACACAGTTGGCGCACATGCCTGAGATTTCCTGGTCAGAAACAAAGGAACGCAAAGTCAGGTAAACAATTTAGAGGGATGACAAACGGCTCATTTCGGAGGACTGTGGGGGGGGACCAGCCCCTCCCCCCTCCTCCCGTCTGTCAAGCGACTTTGTTAACCACTTTGAAAAAAAGGTTGATGATATTCGCTCTTCTCTTTCTGACTCACCTCTCCTCCCCGCTGGGTCTCCAGACCCTCCTTCCACTGACCTCTTCTCCCCTCTCTCTCCAGGTGAGGTTCCTACCCTCATTACCTCTGGCCCGCCCCACCACCTGTCCTCTGGACCCTATCCCTTCAAACCTCCTTCAGACTATCGCTCCTGATATTCTACCGTTTCTCTCCCATTTCATCAACACTTCTCTAACTTCTGGTCACTTTCCAAACAGTCTCAAGGAGGCGAGAGTAAACCCTCTCCTGAAGAAACCCACTCTCAACCCGTCTGATGTTATAAACTACAGGCCTGTCTCTCTCCTCCCGTTCCTGTCTTAGACACCTCTCCTGTTATCTCCATCAGAACCACCTTCTGGATCCGCACTGGTCCTGGGTTCAAGGCAGGTCACTCCACAGAAAACTGGCCTCCTTGCTGTCACTGAGGAACTGCAACACGGCCAAGCAGCCTCCCTCTCCTCTGTCCTCATCCTGTTGGACCTGTCTGCTGCATTCGACACGGTGAACCAGTCAGATCCTCCTTCACTCTCCAAGAACTTGGAGTTTCAGGCTCTGCACTTTCCCTCCTCACCTCATACCTCAAAGACCGCACCTACAGGGTGACTTGGAGAGGGTCCGAGTCCGACCCTTGTCAATTAACTACAGGGGTCCCTCAGGGCTCTGTTCTTGATCCCCTCCTCTTCTCCTGTACACAAACTCGCTCGGATCAGTCATTAGCCGCATGGTTTTTCATTCCACTGCTACGCTGACGACACCCAATGAATCCTGCCCTTCCCCGCTCAGAGACCCAGGTCGTCGCACGCATCTCTGCTCGTCTAGCTGACATCTCTCAGTGGATGTCTGCTCATCATCTCAAGCTCAACCTCGACAAAACTGAACTGCTTTTCCTTCCGGGAAAAGATTGTCCCACTCTCGACCTGACTATCAACATCGGCACCCTCTGTTGTCTCCCCGACTCAGACTGCAAGGACTCTGGGTGAGACCCTAGATAACAACCTGTCCTTCACTGCAAACATCGCTGCTACAACCCGCTGCTGCAGATACACGCTCTACAGCATCAGGAGGACGCGTCCCCAGCTGACCCAGAAAGCCACGCAGGTTTCTGGTCCAGGCTCTCGTCACCTCACTAGGACTACTGCACTCCCTCCTGGCTGGTCTCCTGCATGTGCCATCCGACCTCTCTCACCCAGAATGCAGCGGCTCGTCTGGTCTTCAACCTTCCTGAATGCTCCCACACCACGCCGCTCCTCCGCTCCCTCCACTGGCTTCCGGTAACTGCTAGATCCACTTCAAGACACTGGTGCTTGCGTACCATGCTGCGAATGGATCTGGCCCTTCCTACATCCAGGACATGGTTAAAACCGTACACCCCAGCACGTGCACTACGCTCTGCATCAGCCAGACGGCTCGCTGCTCCCTCGCTGCGAGGGGGACCCAAGTTCCCATCAGCAGAAACACGTGGGTTTGCTGTCCTGGCTCCAAGATGGTGGAACGAGCTCCCATTGACATCAGGACAGCAGAAAGCTCACACACCTTCCAGACTGAAACTCATCTCCTTCCACTCCACCTCGAGGATAGAACTATTAACAAAGCACTTATATACTAACAAAGGACTGGCTCCTCTAAAGCCAGCTGAGGAGCACTTGAGATGTTTGGCTCCATGAAACCTGATGTACTTTATGATTCTGTTTTCTTCAAGGTTGTTGTCTTCCTGGTGGAACGCACTTATTGTGAGTCGCTCTGGAATAAAAGCCTCAGCTAAATGTGATGTAATGTAGACGTGTCAGAATCAATTTAGATGTTGCTGTGTCCGAGTAAATTCAGATGGAACATAGTCAAACAATTACAATTCTCATTTCCGCTCTAGAACAAAAAAACCATCATTTATAGTGAAACCCCCTGAATGATGGGATCGTAGACCAGAACCTGTAGACAGAACCTGTATAACTGTCTCATCTCATCATTAAAACATGGAAAATAAAATGACGGGTAATAATGGATTATGACGGAAAATGTTACGATCCTGTCCGTCAAAATGACGGACAACTAAAAAGTCTAACGCAACCACTGAGGTAGGGATCCAAACCACTATATCATAAGTACCTGAGTCAGGAAGGATAGATGCTAGTTTAAGGCACAGGTAGGTCCAGGCTCACCTCTGGGTACATGTGGTTAGCATCAGTGCCCTTTGACCTTTCTCAGGTCTCACTGCACAACAGGTTTCATTCCATCAAATACAACTGCTTTGGACCTTTTGGAAATCCACCCAGACCTCGATACCCTTTCCATTCAACAAAGACACATACACAGGAAATTAAGTTTGACTCCAACTGAAGCAGATTTATTGAAACACTTTACCAACATAATGCACAAGAGAACTACACTCTAAAAAATCACTTTGTGTGTAAGAACAACACACGGTAACACACCCTGCGTGCTACAGCGTGTGGCTGTGCCACTCCTTGAAGCAGTTCTTCCTAGAAGTGAAGCACAGAGGCACCATGCACTTCCTGCAGCACACCGGCGTCTTCACCCTCTTGTTGCCGGCGTTAGAGCAGTTCTTGCAGTACTTCCTCGACGCGGTGGCATCTTCCCCATAATACACGGGCATGCATGTGAGCGGGGGGGGGGATGGTGGCGCTGCTGCTGCTGCTGCTGCTTCTGCTGCTGCGGGGACTCCAGCGAACTCCAACATGTCTGCAGCGAGCTGCTCCCTGAAGGACTTCTGGCTGTGTGGCCTCGTCCCGGTGGGGGTCCTTCCTCATCCTGTGCAGCTCCTTGTGGAGAAGGAAGCTGTTCACCACTGCAATGTCCATGAAATGGTAAAAATAAGTCTTGTACCATTTCATGGTTTTTGTGGTGAACGCTGTAGTTCCCGATCAAAGTGTCGGACACATCCACGCCGCCCATGCTCCGGCTGTAGTCCAGCATCGCGTCAGGAACGGGAACAGTCTTCGTCTGCCACACACCCGCCTGCTTCACTTTCCGCTGGACCGTCTGACCGCTGAAGGCCTCGTGCACGGTGGAGCACATGGACACTTCCCGGGTGTCCATCCACTTCACGAACAGGAGCTTGCCTCTCCGTATCCACCGCAGATCTCCCCGTTCTGCCTTTTTCGGAAGGTCATTCAACTCCGCCCGTGGAAACTCCATCTTGTTTTTCCTAATGGTCCCGCACAGCCAATGTCTTTAGTGGACAACTCCTCAAAGAGGGCGGGGCTAGTGTAGAAGCTGTCCACAAAGAGTGTGTAGCCCTGACCGAGCGAGCGGGAAGAGGCAGCAGGTCCATCACGGAGGAGTAGCTGAGTCCAGGGCCGGTGGTGGACTCGCTCTTCCCCGTGTGCACAAAGAAGTTCCAGGTGTATGCCGTGGAGGAGTCCGCCAGCAAAAACAGCTTGTACCCCCACTTTATGGGCTTGTCCTTCGCGTACTGCTTCTTGCTGATGCGGGCCTTGGAGGCCACCATCCTCTCGTCGATGGAGATGTTCCGATAGGGCTGGAAGTGGGCTTTGCAGGCAGCAACGATGTCCGTGTAAAGGGGCTTGATCTTGAAGAGTCGGTCGTACTCGGGGGGGTGTTCCTCTTGCGCTCGTTCTCCTTGTCTTCCTCAGGGTCGCTCATGTGCAGCGACCACAAGATGGCCTCAAAGCGAGCGCGGGACATTCTGTCAGCGGGGAACTGGAAGTTGTACGGCCACTTCCTCCTCCAGTAGTCCGATTCTGTGGTGGACGTGGACGAGGCCGAGAGAAGTGATGATGGCCAGGAAGACATAGAAGTCCCTCACAGTCAGCACTTTCCAAACGTACTTCTTCCCCGCCTGCGACCTCTTCAGGGCGTTTGCATTGGTGTTGTCCACGAGCCTCTGGACCACGGAGGAGCTGAAGAACATTCTGAAGAGGGAGAGGGGCGACCACGCTGTGAGGGGGTCTAACGCGGGGCCGGGGACCCTGGCTGGCAATGAACCCGCGTGGCTCTGGTCTTTGGTCTTTGTCCTCTCTGGTGTGCCACCTGAGGTCTTCCTCCGTCGTTCTGGAAGAGGGAGACCCACCTCCGGGGGACCCACCTTCGGGAGACCCACCTCTGGGGACCCACCTTCGGGAGACCCACCTCTGGGGGACCCACCTTCGGGAGACCCACCTCTGGGGGACCCACCTTCGGGAGATCCATCTCGGGGAGATCCATCTCGGGAGACCCACCTCCGCTTCGGGGGGACTCACCTCCGGGAGACCCACCTCGGGGAGACCCGCCTTCGGGGGACCCGCCTCGGCCACGCTTCCTGGGCGCGGCTGATTTATACGACGCTTTTCCTTCTTTTGTGCTGCGTCTCTTTGGGTGACTCGGAATCAGATGAAGAAGATGAGGGCTGAGGAGGGGTACGAGTGGGTGGTCTCAGCCGAGTGGAAGCAGGCGATGAGGGCTGAGGAGGGGTACGAGTGGGTGGTCTCAGCCGAGTGGAAGCAGGCGATGAGGGCTGAGGAGGGGTACGAGTGGGTGGTCTCAGCCGAGTGGAAGCAGGCGATGATGGCTGAGGAGGGGTACGAGTGGTGGTCTCAGCCGAGTGGAAGCAGGGCGATGAGGGCTGAGGAGGTGAGGGTGGAGCAGAAGCCATTTCAGGCTCGTAATCTTCATCACTGTGAAAACAAATGTGGAGAAAAACCAAATGGATGAATTCACTGGCCGATACTTTTGAAAATATAACTCCAAACAGACAAGTAACACTATATGGATGCTGAGGTGAATAAGCCCTGTGCTGGGGACGCCAGCATGCCTTCCAGTAGCCGCGTTCACACTGCGGTACTTTTCCCACAAAGGTTCATGCGAACTTAGTTCATGATCGCGTTCACACCAAAAAGAGCCGGGACCTCATGCGAACCTTTTTACCCCCCTCGAAAGTCCCCTGCTAGAGAGCAGGGACTTTCGAGCGGCTCTTTTGTGAGAAAAGAGCTATATTCTGATTGGCTGGGCGGATTGCAAACCACGCCCCGTAACACTCCCAAAGAGTTTTGTGAAGCCGCCATTTTATTATCCTCGCATTAGCATATTAGCATTAGCATTAGCCCAGCGCAGAAGAACGCAGAGAGGCTAACTTATGGCAACACAAAATAAAACATGGGAGCTGAGGAGACGAGGAGGTGTCGGCGTTCTGGCGATTTACTCGGAAGGCTTCAGTAGCAGCTGCTGGGGACTCCCAGCAGCTGCTACTGAAGCCTTCCCAACTCCGGGGACTTCCGGCCGGGGCCTCCGGGCGGCAGTATACGCCGTGAAGTGGGTTGCGGCCTGCCAGTAAACCCAAAGCAGAAGAAGAAGAAGTGACGTCAGCGGCTTCATTTGCCTAATCCACCCCCAGGGACTTATTCTGGTGTGAACGCGATCTGTACTTAGTTCATGAGAACTAGAGAGTTCCCATGAACCTTTGTGGGGAAAGTACCGCAGTGTGAACGCGGCTCTTGTGAGCGTGTGACTAAACTCACTGCAGGAGAGATGGATGATGTCACACCGAGTGATGGATGAAAAGAGATCACATGTCACACCGAGTGATGGATGAAAAGAGATCACAAACCTTTCCGATGGAGGAAGAACGTAATCAGAGTCACTGCTGTCCGGTGTGTAGTTCTGGCTGCAGCAGGTCCTCGTCGTCCGACTCGGAGTCGACCGGTAAAATAGCTGCCCCGCTGTCTTCAGCCAGAATGGCCAGTACCTCCTCAGCGGAACAAGTCTTTTTCCTGCCTGCCATTGTTGCGATTGGCTTATTTGGCAGAGTGGCAAGAGAAGAGAAATAAACAATTCCTAAATGCAAAGAAACCACCGCTCTTGAAACCTGCTGTGCGTTCTGACGCGCCAGCTGGCAGACCTGTACGCTACGCGGACCCTATCTCTGGAACCCATTGGTCGAACTGGGTGATTGACACCTCTTTGCAACACTGAGAGCGTTACACTCTGCTTGTTAGCAATAAAGGTTACGATGGATTATCAGTAATCATTTCAAAGAGACAGAGACATTGGATGAACCTTCAGCAGCGTGTTACGCCCTTCAACACGACGTTTGATCACCAAACAGCAAAGGTAAGACATAGTCATAGTTATTCTCTTTTTGGTCCGATTGGGACTTGAACCGACGACCCTTCGGTTTCCAAGGACCAGGGTCCCCTACAGACCGAGTCCTACAGGCCGAGTCCCCTACGGACTGAGTCCCTACAGGGCCGGTCCAGAGTCCTACAGGCCGAGTCCCTACCAGGGGCCGAAGGTCCCTACAGACTGAGTCCCTCAGACTGATTCCCCTACTGAACTGAGTCCCTACTGACTGAGTCCCTACAGGGTGAGTCCCTACTGACTGATACCGAGTCCCTACTGACGAGTCCCTACAGGGTGAGTCCCTACAGAACTGAGTCCCCTACTAGATTGAGTCCCATCACAGGCTGAGTCCCTACTGACTGAGTCCCTACAGACTGAGTCCCTACAACACTATTTCCTACTGACCGAGTCCCTACCGGGTGAGTCCCTACAGGGTGAGTACCTACAGATGAGTCCCTACTGACTGAGTCCCTACAGATTGAGTCCCTACAGACTGAGTCCCTACAGACTGAGTCCCTACTGACTGAGTCCCTACAGGCTGAGTCCCTACTGACTGAGTCCCTACAGATTGAGTCCCTACAGACTGAGTCCCTACTGATTGAGTCCCTACAGACTGAGTCCCTACAGACTGAGTCCCTACTGACTGAGTCCCTACAGATGAGTCCCTACAGACTGAGTCCCTACAGACTGAGTCCCTACTGACTGAGTCCCTACTGAGTCTGAGTCCCTACAGACTGAGTCCCTACAGACTGAGTCCCTACAGACTGAGTCCCTACAGGCTGAGTCCCTACAGACTGAGTCCCTACAGACTGAGTCCCTACAGGCTGAGTCCCTACAGATGAGTCCCTACAGGCTGAGTCCCTACAGATTGAGTCCCTACTGACTGAGTCCCTACAGACTGAGTCCCTACAGACTGAGTCCCTACAGGCTGAGTCCCTACTGACTGAGTCCCTACAGATGAGTCCCTACAGACTGAGTCCCTACAGACTGAGTCCCTACAGGCTGAGTCCCTACAGATTGAGTCCCTACAGGCTGAGTCCCTACAGATTGAGTCCCTACAGACTGAGTCCCTACAGACTGAGTCCCTACTGACTGAGTCCCTACAGACTGAGTCCCTACAGACTGAGTCCCTACAGGCTGAGTCCCTACTGACTGAGTCCCTACAGATTGAGTCCCTACAGACTGAGTCCCTACAGACTGAGTCCCTACAGACTGAGTCCCTACAGGCTGAGTCCCTACGACTGAGTCCCTACTGACTGAGTCCCTACAGACTGAGTCCCTACAGACTGAGTCCCTACTGACTGAGTCCCTACAGACTGAGTCCCTACAGACTGAGTCCCTACTGACTGAGTCCCTACAGGGTGAGACCCTACAGGGTGAGTCCCTACAGACAGAGTACCTACAGACTGAGTCCTACTGACTGAGTCCCTACTGACTGAGTCCCTACTGACTGAGTCCCTACAGACTGAGTCCCTACACACAGTAAAACAGAGAGGGTGTGTTTGTTTCGCTCACCTGTGTGGTGAGGAGGATGGGGGAGCCGTGGTGACTCCCTGCTGGGAGGAGGAACGTCCCCCCCGCCGTCTGCGTCAGGATGAGGGGGGGCTGAGACATCAGGGGGGGGGCCGAGGTGGAGGGAAGGGAGGAGGAGGGAAGGGAGGAGGTGAGGAGAAGGGAGGAGGAGGGGGGAAGGGAGGAGGGGAGGGAGGAGGAGGGAGAAAGGGAGGAGGAGGGGAGGGAGGAGGGAGGAAGGGAGGAGGAGACGAGCTGCAGGAGAGGAGACGCTGAGGAGAGGAAACTAAGAGTTAGCAACGAGCTAACGTTCATCTGCAGGCTATTACTGCTAACACACACACACACACACACACACACACACAGTACCTGTCGGAGGGGGGGCAGGTGGAGTGGGCTTGGGGAGGGGCGGGGTCTCCGCGGCTGGGACAGGAGACACAAATTCGTCCTCTACGGAAAAACAGACCGGTATTAATCAAACACACCCGCCACTAAACACGAGGTCAACAACAACAACAACAAATGATGAAGAGTGTGATGATGATGAGTGTGGTGATGAAGATGAGTTATTGTCTGTTTTCTCACCTGGTTGACAGTACTCCTCCTCTTCGTCTTCATCATCTTCATCCACCTGTTGCCATGGCTCCAGCTCCTCCTCCACACACTCCATTAACAGCTCCGTGTCCATGTTGCTATGGAAACATTTCAAAATAAACTTTATTGACACGTTTCTCTCAGACGGGGGACGAACCTAGAGACCCTGACCCTGGAGACCCTGACCCTGGAGACCCTGAACCTAGAGACCCTGACAGTACCCTGAACCTAGAGACCCTGACCCTAGAGACCCTGACAGTACCCTGAACCTAGAGACCCTGACCCTAGAGACCCTGAACCTAGAGACCCTGAACCTAGAGACCCTGAACCTAGGACGACCCTGAACCTAGCGACCCTGAACCTAGAGACCCTGAACCTAGAGACCCTGACCCTAGAGACTCTGAACCTGGAGACCATGACCGTACCCTGACCCTAGAGACCCTGAACCTAGAGACCCTGACCCTAGCGACCCTGAACCTAGAGACCCGGACCGTACCCTGACCCTGGAGACCCTGAACCTGGAGACCATGACCGTACCCTGACCCTGGAGACCCTGAACCTAAAGACCATGACCCTGGAGACCCTGACCGTACCCTGACCCTGGAGACCCTGAAGACCCTGAACCTAGAGACCATGACCGTACCCTGACCCTGGAGACCCTGAACCTAGAGACCCTGACCCTAGAGACTCTGACAGTACCCTGAACCTGGAGACCCTGACCGTACCCTGACCCTAGAGACTCTGAACCTAGAGACCCTGACCCTAGAGACTCTGAACCTGGAGACCATGACCCTAGAAACCCTGACCTTAGAGACCCTGACCCTAGCGACCCTGAACCTAGAGACCCGGACCGTACCCTGACCCTGGAGACCATGACCGTACCCTGACCCTGGAGACCCTGAACCTAAAGACCATGACCCTGGAGACCCTGACCGTACCCTGACCCTGGAGACCCTGAACCTAGAGACCCGAACCGTACCCTGACCCTGGAGACCCTGAACCTGGAGACCATGACCGTACCCTGACCCTGGAGACCCTGAACCTAAAGACCATGACCCTGGAGACCCTGACCGTACCCTGACCCTGGAGACCCTGAACCTAGATACCCTGACCCTAGCGACCCTGAACCTAGAGACCCGGACCGTACCCTGACCCTGGAGACCCTGAACCTGGAGACCATGACCGTACCCTGACCCTGGAGACCCTGAACCTAAAGACCATGACCCTGGAGACCCTGACCGTACCCTGACCCTAGAGACCCTGAACCTAGAGACCCGGACCGTACCCTGACCCTGGAGACCCTGAACCTGGAGACCATGACCGTACCCTGACCCTGGAGACCCTGAACCTAAAGACCATGACCCTGGAGACCCTGACCGTACCCTGACCCTGGAGACCCTGAACCTAGATACCCTGACAGTACCCTGACCCTGGAGACCCTGAACCTAGAGACCATGACCGTACCCTGACGACCCTGAACCTAAAGACCATGACCCTGGAGACCCTGACCGTACCCTGACCCTGGAGACCCTGAAGACCCTGAACCTAGAGACCATGACCGTACCCTGACCCTGGAGACCCTGAACCTAGAGACCCTGACCCTAGAGACTCTGACAGTACCCTGACGACCCTGAACCTAAAGACCATGACCCTGGAGACCCTGACCGTACCCTGACCCTGGAGACCCTGAAGACCCTGAACCTAGAGACCATGACCGTACCCTGACCCTGGAGACCCTGACCCTAGAGACTCTGACAGTACCCTGAACCTAGAGACTCTGACCCTAGAGACCCTGACAGTACCCTGACCCTAGAGACCCTGACCCTGGAGACCCTGACAGTACCCTGACCCTAGAGACCCTGACAGTACCCTGAACCTAGAGACCCTGACAGTACCCTGACCCTAGAGACCCTGAACCTGGAGACCCTGACAGTACCCTGACCCTAGAGACCCTGACCCTAGAGACCCTGACAGTACCCTGAACCTAGAGACCCTGACAGTACCCTGACCCTAGAGACCCTGACAGTACCCTGAACCTAGAGACCCTGACAGTACCCTGACCCTAGAGACCCTGACAATACCCTGTGTTCAGAGGACATCTCTGAGACATTGAGAACATGTTATGTGAGGACCAATGAAAACATGTCCACCATGAAGTCCTAAAGCAGACCAGATCCACCAGATCCACTTCGGCCACAAGGCGCTGCTCGCCACTGGCCACACAGAACACACCAGAAGGTACATATCAACATGTTCACATACAGGTGTGCATTTCAATTAACTTGTTACATATATTTACAGAAGTGAGTTCAGGTTCAAGTAAAAACAGATACTAGTGTAGATAGTAGTGTAGATAGATACTAATATATATATACTAGATAGATAGATACTAGTGTAGATAGATACTATAGATACTAGTGTAGATGGATAGTAGTGTAGATGGATAGTAGTGTAGATAGATACTATAGATTACTAGTGTATATAGATACTAGTGTAGATGGATACTAGTGTAGATGGATAGTAGTGTATATAGATACTAGTGTAGATAGATACTAGTGTAGATAGATACTATAGATAGTAGTGTAGATGGATAGTAGTGTATATAGATACTAGTGTAGATAGATACTAGTGTATATAGATACTAGTGTAGATAGATAGTAGTGTAGATGGATAGTAGTGCCGGGTGCAGAGTGAACCCTCGCTGCAGCCTGGAGGCTACAGGCTAGCAGGAGACATGTTAGTGTGTCCCTTTGTTTTGTTCCGTTACAACGACCTGTGCGAAATGCTTTGACGATGCCATGTGGTATACACGATATATGTGTATATATATATATATATATATACACAAGATACACGTGGTCGTGCCAATAACGCCCCATTGTATTGTAAACAGAGGGGCTAACCCGAGCTGTAAACCGAGCGCTCCCTCGGCGTGTGTGCGGGACCCGGACCTGAGGAGAACCGGGCCGTGCTGGTCTTACTAATCTTAATGCATTGCTACCTTAATGCATTGCTATCTTAATGCATGTCTTACTTGATGTGTTTCTTACCTGCTGCTCCGGGTTCTGGCTCTTCTTCGGGCGCGCTCCGGTTGAGTAGGCGAGGGGCGGGACTTCCGCCTTCCGGTGATTGGCCCGCAGATATCTGAGGTCACTTTCCTCTCTGACAGCGCGGCCTCTGATTGGTCGGTGATATGTTCCTTCCTGTTGCGGGTTTTCAGTGTTTAAAGTGCGGGTTTAAAGCATGGATGTATAATAAGAAGATTTAAAGGGGCTCCCGTTCCCTCACGGTGCAATGACTAACAAACACAACAAACTAACTCTACGGAGGCCGCGAGGCGCCTTCAACATGCCGCATGGCGCATGACGCTCGGTGCAGGCCGCCATCTTAGTTTTGTTGTTCTGCTGTGGGGGCGGGGGGCGTGTCTTCGGAGTGACGTCACGAGTTGACGCTTTAACAAACAAAAGAAATATCGAAATATTTACAAATATCTGATTTCTGCTGTTGTTGTTGTTCTGTTGCTGCTGACTAAATAACTAATGTGAAGGTAATGAAATTCAAACATTGGTCATTTTACAAACCGAAAGCCTCACTGCCTCACTCTCTATGAATGACCGACGCCTTGCTAACGATCTGAATCAGTTCTACTGTAGATTTGAAGACAAGAGTTCAGTCCTGACACCATCCCCCGTGATATCTCCCAACAGCTTCAGTCTCGCACCTCCACGTCCCCCTCCGCTTTAGACCCCATTTACACAGGAACGCAAAGGAACCGAATTCGATTTTTAAAAAGTCTTCCGTTCACACGCATTCGGCTCAATTAACGTGTCCGTCCACACGAGACCGCTCGACCCGCTGGAAACGCTGAAGTACATATGCCGGGCCTGTAAGTGGCGCTGTACTTCTGCACGAGACCGCTCGAAAGCGCTGGAGACGCTGTAGTATATATGCCGGGCCTGTAATGGCGCATTTCCACTACAGGGCCTCGCTCGGTATGGCTAGGCCTCGTTAGGCCTTGTTAGGACTGGCTCGCTTTATGCTGCGTTTCCATTACAGTTTAGTAGCTGGGGCAGTTTGTTTGTAGCCTTTATTTAACCAGGTGAAAGCCCCTTGAGATCAAAAGATTTATTTTTCAAGGGTGAGCTGCCGTCAAGGGTGAGTAGTAACTATAGTAACGCAGTGTAGGCGGAGCCGTGACGTCATCTTCAATGAGAACCACAGAAAAACAACATCAGCCGTTAGCTGTTAGCCCTCAGAGCTCACAGCTCCTCGTATCTCTTCAGAAACTAGACAAAAGTTAACCTGTTCAGCCCTGAGCCTGTTTTTCAGGTCTCAGGCTCCAAAATGACATTCCCAGAACATCCATAACCAATAACATGCCATATCCAATATCCAATACATGCCATATCCAATAACCAATACAGCCATATCCAATAACCAATAACATCCCATATCCAATAACCAATAACATGCCATTTCCAATAACCAATAACATGCCATTTCCAATAACCA